>CAJNSZ010000002.1:2543308-2623947 GCA_905329745.1 Rotaria sp. Silwood2 | reverse complement strand
TATACTTTTATAATATATTCACTCTACTATCTTCTGATTTTCGAACTGAATTGTTACATGGTGACATCATTTGCATCTTATCTGTTTCTTTCGATCATTGTCATACCTTCATATGTATGTATACCATTGCTGAATGGATTCATACAGATCTCTATATAAATTCAGAAGAGATATTGAAATTTTTTCGGCGTTTCGAAAAGTAACGCTGTGAAGGTTTTTATCACATGGTTTTTCAATTATCTCGAAGGGTATCCAAAATAGTAAGACCTTTTGAATATTATCATACTCTATTCATCCTGCTAGCATGATCAAGTTTTGCTAAAGCGTCGGGCATATAGGAAAGTTTTATCATCGCGTAACGCTGGGACAACAACAAGTTTTTCTTTAGGGCCGCTTATAAAACTCTATTTTGTTTATAGTATTTTTTCAAATGGAATGTCCATAGAGCCAGTTTTGTAGAGCATCGAATGAGCTTTCAAGCAGTAAAAAAGATTTATTCTAAACTGTCTTTTCTAGGATAAAAAAGAACGTAACGTTGGTACATTGGTGTTTGTCCACCAAATTTGAGGTACTTAACGTGCTCAGAAATATTAAATTTTCATACATATTGGTCACTGCCATTCACATATCGTTCTATGCAAGAATCAAGTTGCTACATCGAAAAGGAAGTTCATTAACTGCACAGTGAATTGGAAACTGTACAAGAACTTAGAAGTTGTCCATAGGGAAGAGGAAAAAAGTAATAAACAGTTTTGTAGAGAATCAAAATTCTGTATCGTATAATATGTCACTCAGCATTTTTTGAAGAAAATTCTTGGTTAAGAAATTAAAAACCGGTTTTTGATGCAAAATCAAACTTTTTAAAGAAAAAAATATCAAATTCGTAATCAACACAAAAAACGGCGTCGGAAACTGCACTTGAATCAGTCTACTACAAGAAAACGTTTTTGAAAATCTTAATTAGCGAAGTATTTTGTTATGTGGAGAAGACGATATACACAAACACATCACCGTCGTCTTGATTTTTCTGTTTGAATTTGAAAAATAGACCTAAGTTTGATGCATATTTGATTAAAGGAACCTCATTTCATTTATTTTTATTTTTTTAACGTTATCAGTTACTTTTTTAGGTCAAAATGTTTTGGCCCATCACTAAAAACCTTACCTCTTTTGCATATCGTTTTGTTTTCGATACAATAGAAGTTTGCCCATTGGTCTAAAAATCCTGGTTACGCCACTGATCAAGACACCTAAACCCATACCCCAACCTCATAATAAAAGACCCAGCGTCTTCTATTATGTTCCTTCAAACTTCTTGAAATTTTCGCCCATTTCTGCTGACGAAAACACAAATTTTGTTTGTGTACCTGATTGATTAATAATAATCCTTTTTCTACATATGTATGAGGGCTCCGGATGGGATGGGGCAAAACTTTGATCACATGGGACTTGGGCTTTTTAATTTTGAGTAAAATTTGCACATTATTTTCTGTATAAATATAGTTCGAGCTACTTTATAAAATTGGAGACAGATAGACTTCATAATTTCCTTATTACATCTGTTTTATTTTAAGACAAATGAGTTCACATGTGACTTTCTTGTGCCATTTTTAAGAAACAAAATCATTTTTATAGAAAACTAAATAATGAATTATCTCGTAGTTCTTAGTTGTTTCTTTCAGAGTATCGAAACGAAACCATAGTTTTTACCCATAGAGGATATCATTTTATTTTAAAACAAATATTAATAAGTTATACTTTCAATCCTGTAAGATTGCGTTGAAGTAGATGATATGAGCATAACATATGAATAAGAAACTTAGTTTATGACGAATAAGTGTGCTAGGCTCGTATTACTACGTATTATTATGATGAAAACTATTATTAAACAAGGTTGAACAAATCTAAGACTTTATTTATTATAATTTTCTTTTCAAATAAAGTCCAATTCCCTCGTGCATAAAAATAGCATTTTAACAAACCATACTAACTATTGAAAACAAAGTAATTTCTTTCTGAGTTTCATGTGTTTTGTACTATTTTATTTTTCAATACTACTCCTGGCACTACTCATCACGACAAGACCACATGTTTTAATTAACTTGTATTTCAAATCAATTTTCGATACAGTTCTCAGAAGCTCATGGTTAAGAGAAAACTAATTAGTGGATACCAAATCTAAATCAAATCTGTTGGCCTAAAACTATTTTATATTTTATTGGAATCCGTGAACCTTTGAAGAAATCCCTTGAATAGTGCAACAATATGTAATAATCTTTAGCAGCCCTAAAAAATCATCAGAATATGAGACGTCAAGTTTCCGACACCTGAGAGAAGTGTCGTTAGTACTGGCTAGTGATCCGAAACATTGTGCTGCAATGTTCCAAAAAAGAAACGTTAATTCTGGACTCGAACAGAGCCTGACGAATTGAAATCTATCTTAACAAATTTCGACGAGTTGATTACCTTATTCATTAGTGTTGATCAATATGCGCAGTATCTTTTTCGAAAAGAACCATTTGAATTAATATGAATAGTAGAGAAATTGAATGTGAAATAAAATGGCGATATGGAAATAATTAGGAAGAATATCAAAAGATTCAATATGACTACCATGGTGATTGGTTCAATAAATTTTAATATTTTTTGAGTAGATGTTTGTCCCATCCCATCCGGAGCCCTGATATGTATATATCTGCATCAAAATACTATTGATGCGCATGGTTACACATTCTTCAATGATCGTATGTTCACACATCGGCAGAAATGAATGACTGATGCAGTCGATAGAGAAATGGAATCAAGAGAAGAAGAAGAAAAAAAGCATTTTTATCGTTTATTGATTCAGAGCATGTATTTTCATTTAAGCAGATATTGATTCTTTGCTTTTTATTGTACTAATGGTTGTAAATGAATCATTTTTTTATTTCGAAAACGAATTCATTAATGCACTTGCTGATTTGATTTTACAAATGGAGCCATTAAAAAAAATTAGGCATAAATTTAAATAATTTTATATAATAATATTTTAATCGGGATGATTTGTGGTTGCCAAAGGAATTAACAAAAGAAAATATAACCTCCATCATAGAGG
Organism: Rotaria sp. Silwood2; assembly: GCA_905329745.1. Classification (NCBI taxonomy): domain Eukaryota; kingdom Metazoa; phylum Rotifera; class Eurotatoria; order Philodinida; family Philodinidae; genus Rotaria; species Rotaria sp. Silwood2. The sequence continues at coordinate 2,620,853 of CAJNSZ010000002.1, read as the reverse complement.
TACATGAAACTGTGTAATGAAGAATGGACTTAGCATGAAAACGTAGCCGTAAATAGGGAATAAATGTTTGAAAAATATAATTCCCTCTTACAGTAAATTGCTCTTGAAAAAAAGGATTTACATCGAAAGATATTTTTTGAAGATGATTCAGATGCCATCGTGAGACAAACAGACTCACTCTATAGGAAATACCGATCCTTTCTATTTGACATGTTTCTGCTTGTCTGACATAACTCGTGTAGAAAGTCGATCAATTAAATGTGAGATTAAAGTCTTAAATTTAAGAACATAATTAATAAGAGAGAATTCTATTTTTTATTAGCGGCTAAATTTTCGAGCTAAATTCATTCAACATTGTATGAGTTCATGTACCTCTATGATGGCATCCATATTTTCCCTTCAACGGTGACCACAGTCATTTTGTTATATTCTTCATACCATTCGCTAACGACGTCATGGGCACATCCATTGACAGGTGCACATTTTTGAACGATTTCATATCGTTTCTATGCCTACCCTCCATCATGAAAGAGAATATCTAGTGTCATCGATTTATTTTCTAAAACTGCTCAGCATCTTATTTATCAGATAATAATGTTCATGTTACAGTGACTTTGGATATATATAAATCTGAATATGTGATTTATTTGTAAAACAAAATATTTGCAAAGTGCATTTAGAAATAATCAGTAAAAAGGAAGCACATTTTTTCCAACAGTCACTCAATCACTTCTTCTCGTTAGAAAAGAAATGGTTAAATTGTTATTTCTTATCATGAAAAATGAATATGATCGATTTCTTCTTTCGTCTTGCAAGTAAATTTTCCTTGCACGAAGGTTATTCATCAATGGGTATGATATCTTAACGAACTTGAAAAGTGACTTTTGTTAATAATAATAAACATAGAACTCAATAAGACTAATAAAACTCTTAAAATGGTAATAACCAAAAAGAAAGGCCGGTAGAAACGAATCGTTATAGACTTTTCATAGTCTCGTTGAGTCCTACTGACCGGCAATATATCATCAATTATATTCCAATGTTATATGGAATTTAATCGAAATGCAATTTAATATTAATCGATTTTCATCAGAGCATATTTAGACTCGTCCTCAATCATCACCATTCTTTTTATAAAGTTTACATTTAATCTTAAGCATATCTCCGTTTTTATGTGAATACATTTAAGATAACAGAGAAGTGATTTCGGCAAATATGAAATAAATGATTAATTCAATTGTTATTTCTATTTAAAGATTCAATAATAAATATGAAAAATCGAATGAAACAAAAGTTCTGCATTAGGATGTCGTAGAGATTTCTTTTTTTTCTGGAAAGAGCAAAACCGTAGAAAAAGATTTCATCGAAAATATGTTTCAATGGCCCCACAGGAAGTTTACAAGAAAAAGCGTTAGAAAATGATTCCACAACGGGTTTTTTTAACTTGGAAAAGCTTTTATTTAATCTAAACAATCATAGTTTTATTCATCTAAGATGAGTTTTAAAATGTAAGCACAGTGAACTATTATATCACAAAAACAAAAATCCTTTGGAATGTTTTATAATAACTGAAATAAAGACTTAGCTCTATTTTTCCTCTGCACTCTCGATCATAATCGAAAAACTAAATCCTATTCAGCCGTAGATATTGTTAGAAACGATATATTTTCTATTTAAAATAAAACTTAATAAATAAAAAATACGCTAAATTGATTTTTTTTAAATAAAATATTCTTCTGTTTATTATCTTTTATGCTAGACGAATTATTTGCATACGAAATGAAAGTTGGTTTTGCTTTGTAATAAACACCCGTATAGATACGATTCTTGAAAACATCATACAGTGGTAAAGATTAAACTAAGACAAATATTTTCGGATAAAAACGTTCTCACCAAATCGTTTTTTTAAAGTCTGAAACATTATTTCAACTAAATTCTTTTGTACATTTTTGCATTAGACACTTTACTTTTTTTAACGCAAAAAATTTAATGCAGAATTTTGGTCTGACTTGTTACTAAATTTTTCATTGAAAAAAGATAACTTTTCTAGACACGATTGAATTGTATTTATTTTTGTAATATTATAAATTCGAAAAACCAATTATTTCTTAAATTGTGCGACAGAATTTTTCGAAATAGTTTGCGGGTAAACCGCATAAAGCCGAAAATGGGGCAACGGAAGCTTGATGACAATATTTTCCGCATCCGGTAACCTCGATTGGAACGATAAATAAGACGATACATTCGGTTAACACATTGAGACGAGTCTGAATACCAACAATGTGAGTGGCATTGATATATTGTGCTTGAAGTTTGTGTTTTAGAATTGCTCCATCATATACCCATGTCACCTATCTGTTCAACATGAACAGAAGAGTTAAATCCGACCAAATATGAACCGGTGATCTCAAAATAAGGTTGGACTGTAGAATTATGATACGGACCAGATCAGGATAATGCATTAATACTTCCGCAAATGTTAAATATTGCAGAGCTTATATGACAGAGCAACAATCACGTGAGAAGTCCTCATCATCACTTACAAGTTATCGGTGGACACAGAAGATGAGTGCTCATGTCTATTGGATAACACATTGGGACATTATTACATCGTGGATGATTCACATAAACATTTCCAACTTGATGACATGTTCGATTAGTATCAGCACACGAAATCAAATTAGTGCACGTGAGATGAAGATAGGCACATATACCTTTATTGTCCGCAGTCGCTAGAGGCAAACAGCCGGATGCGATGTTCGACGAACATTGGGCGTAATTTAAGGATCCTTGACATTTTACAGACTCGATTTTGTCTATTCCATCAGAGGTTAATGAAGAAATAGAATGCTAACCCAAAAAAGCAAACACAGTCTTCTGATGGTAAAGATCCTGCAAAATATGCTTTCCTGAGCATAATTAATAACCATGCATAGTCCGCTGTCGTCATTGTGAATGTTTTCTAACTCCACTATGATATTGCATCTATACTGTGAGACTGAAAGCATCTGCTAATCAATCACACGTACTAACGAAATAAATGACGGTTGCTTATTCTTATATACATGACATTTTCGATCTTTCTTCAATAGAAATAGTCTACGATGAAGTAATATAGCTTCATAGTCTGACGTTTTTCTCTATCCGAATATGAATCCTATTGGTTATTAACTATCGGCATATATTGCATTCGTTTAGTCAATTGAAATCGATTCTAGTTATCGAAAACTAAAATGTATTGAAGCAATTTCAGATAAAACTACAAAACGCATCATCACTATATTAAGTGAAATAGTGAACGGAATACAATGGCAAGAGAATTTCTTCTTGATAATATTGCATACTGGAATTACTATTGAGAAAAATAAAGGAAATTGTTTTGATGATTCATATAGTCGAATCTTTGTTAAAATACGATATTTTAAGCTGAGAGAATAGTACATCACCAATAATAGTCAATGTATTGACTCTATAGTTTATATAACAAAACAAGAGGATATTTTCTGTTTGAATAGATCCTTGCGTCTGATGATCGGATTTCTAAATCTATATTGCTCAAATCTACTCACAGCAGATAAAGATACTTATTCCTAAGTAGTCTAAGATTGCAAACAGTGATTCCAATTCTTTATCCTTATTGCAAATATCATTACTTAGGTATACGATTAATCAAAACATTTTATGTTCTTTTTAGAAAAAGCAATTCAACTGAACTTTTTAGATTCCACACCCTAATTCTAGAATGATTCACTCAATAGAAATCTATTTTTTTCTATTGAAAATTCCAATATTTCTCAGTCTTAATTTAAAAAACAAGTAAACTCTTCGAATAAGTGCAAACTTGTTTCGATCGTACTTAACGAAGAAGGTAAAGTTACTCAGAATGAGCATCCTTTCACATTCAAATGGCTTTTGCAAATCGTTTGGAAAAAATATCCAAATTACTGAGATCCGTTTTTTAAACTATTCCGCAACGACAATCGAACATCGTCATCTTTGATACTGATGTTTATTAAACTAAGTAATAACTACAGAATGTATTTATCTTCCATTCAACACAAGCTTATATACGCGGAAGATAAAAACAGAAAAGCGCCATAGACAGCTCAATGAAAAATTCTCTCAATATCCGCGAAATCAATTTCTTCTTATTAACATCAACAAAAACGCACCTTTTTTTAAAACTAAATTCTATTTTTCTGGATTAAGTGATCTAGAAACTAATATTCTTCGCCCGAGTGCTGAATATTTCGAAGAATAAAGATTCTTTGTATATTTTATAAATTGGTATCCACGGTGACGTATAAAAATGAGTTCATCTAATGCATATATATTAATAACAACTATCATGTATACAAAGACAGATATAAAATTAGATCTTTGGAGTACGTTCCAGAGCTCGAAACGGGCCACTTTTGTATGGCCCGACCTTGGCCCAACAAAACTGTTTATAAAAATTAACATCGCATTTCAAAACAAATTTCCGAAGAGTACATCAATAATTTAATGACATTGGATCATTAATGTAATCAAGAAAAAAGAAATTAGCAAGTACCACGAAAAACTACTAGAGGTAGAACCAGTGAAAATAATCAATTACACATGAGAAAAAATCAACATTTATCTGAGAAAAGATTAGGGTTATTCATTAATGGTTTTTGTATGGAGCGAACAGAAAGAACATCTTCTACCATGTCCTGGATTCAATGAATGAAGCTAATAAAAAAAATTAACGAACAGAAAAAAAGTTGTTGTGTGAAAACCACCATAATGAGAACAAATAACAGATTTCATAAACACTTCCATAATATATATTTTGTTATAATTTCTGAACCTGATTACATCTATACAATTTAATAAAAACAATGTTGTTGGGCCGGGCCGCCCGACAAAATCTTCGGCCCGCCCGGTCCAACAGAAAAAAAAGCGTTGACCCTGTCCGGTCCGCTGGGCCGGGTGGCCCGATTCGAGCCCTGATACGTTCATCATGGTAACATGCCGTTGTTTTATTAATCTATAAATGAAACAGACATACAATGGATTAGTATTTATATTATGATGACTATCTATGTACCGGATATTCTTTGACTTCTGGAAAGGCATCTGCATACTTTTCTGATGTGGTATCCTTCATTATGAATGAGGGTATTAGAGTAGAATCAGTTGTATAACAAAGAGTCGCCCACGATGGTTTTTAGCACGCATTATATTCATAAACAGAGTTCAGTGGTTCCAAAGATTACCCAGAATCGCTAGATTATTATAAATAGTTGGGGCTTTTTTTTGAGAAATTACAAGTTTTTAATTTTTTCAATTGAAGATACTCGATATACATAGAGAAAATGTTTGGTTCAAAATCTTTAAAACAACGAGAAAACTTTTTACAATAAAGCGTGTTCTGGTTACACTTAATCTGCATGCGATAGATAAATAAAATTTATTACAAAAATTGTTTGAATTTCAAACGAATCGTTGCTCGTATTATTGTACTAAATTTCTACAATGATGACGACTCATTATCTTACGAAGATCAGCTATTCGTAACAAGGATTTATCTAATAGTAATATTTATTCACCTGATCTTCGTCCTATCGTTTCGTTCCAAGTTCAAATACTTGCTTTATTCTCTCGTACATTCAAGCAAGCTCTGTCTGATGCGATCCAACAATTCTCTTCGTTTCAAATTGTATTATATCTCGTAATGTTTTCGATGAACTTAAATCACTGACACGTGCTGATTTTTCTCAAAACGATCGATTTTTATGATTAAATATGGCAAAAAATCGAATTATATCGGCATTATGAACTAATTCTATTAAAAGTGGTATATTACAAATAGATAAATATAGTTTTTACCCAAGTTCTTATATCAGCATATCGAATGAGACAAATATTTTATCAAGACCAGATAATAATATAAAAGAATGTTCTTGTACATTTTCGTTCAGTTGTTCATTACCTTCAGATTTGTTTAATTAGATTGAATCGTTAGTGCCATTGATGCCATATTGGCCTTATTTTCCATCAGTATTTTTCATCTTGGATATGTTAGTTGGTTTTGCGCCACAAGAATTAATATGTCAGTCAACACCAGAATGTTTCGTCAATCGTTTGTGTCTTGAAATAATCGTTCATTATACCGGATGAGTCATTTCAGCGATAAGTTCTCTGATTCATATCACTGTCAGATTATCGCCCTTCAGTTTGAATACAACAGTAGCTAACCTGTTCAGTTAATCGATAATCGAGTCTTTGCATAATGCAAGCAATTTAATAGCCAATTGGAAAGCATGGGCATCACCGTCATATATTTATTCTCGCACTGAACGTTGTAATTGTTATTTATATAGTGACTACTGTTATCGGACTGATTGTTTTACTAAACGTGGCTATTCATGCCCTCGCACCATTTCTATTTTTCAAAAGTTACAACTAAAATTTGAAATTCAATCGATAAAGCCGAACAATGAATCAGTTGAAGAAATCAACAAACACACTTGATTATCTTTTGTCTATTTCTTCAATTTTCTATTATTTAAATACGTGAATGAGAATAAATAACCAATATTTTGCATCAGATGTTACATAAATTAATGGCATTGAATCTATTCAAAACAACAACAATCGATGAGAATCAGGGAATTGATTTATTGACATGTTAATCAGTGAAGTAGGAATAATCTACAATTGAGTATATTCGAATTTCGTATTGCTGGTCAAATTTGTTTTCATTTCATGAGAATATTTTGTCGAATCAGCCTAGGAAAAAGTGATCGATGTCGTAAAATATATTTATTTCCATACAATTAGTTAATGCACAATTCTTAGAAGATGAGTTCGAAGTGAGAATATCGTTTACCACATTCGATCTTTTTTATACTGTCATTTGACGGTATCAATTCGTTGAACTATGAACAACCAATACAGGTCAAAGATCAAAATATATAAATAATTCTTGGATATTATTTTGCATGTTAACGAGTAATCGCAGCGCACTTGATTTACATAAAATAATGCATTTTATACCAAATATAACACTGAAAAATATTGTGCCAAATATATTTATTGAAACATGTACGAGAAATGTTCACTATGTTTCTCATTTCTCGCAAAGTCAACCGAACATATGTACATATATCTACATAGGACGATAACAAACTATTTTTATTATCAAGAGTCTTATTGATCTTTTACGCAGATTACCTATTCTTCTGCGTCCTCTTGTTCTACCGTTGTTTAAAATTACGCAACAGATGTAATAATCTCATTGCTGCTCTTACAAATCGAAAACCGGGGGAGTTCTATTGGATAAAACAATAACACTTGCAGTCACTGTGCCAACATAAAACGACATGTTTACAGTTACCATGAGGAAAGATTAGCAAGTTATTTTTGAAATTCGCTTTCCTACGGGATTTATTTACTTATAGATCATTTATTGAGATCAATTAGTTATGATGATATCGTCGGCCACATGACACCTCCAAGTTTTCGCATCATTATGTTTAATATATGGAAATCTGAAAGTTTCGCATGTAAGCTATATCTGTCTAGCCTAAAAGGTATGTCATAGGGTGGGCGCGGGTCTGGATGTAGGTAATATTTAATAGAAGATTACAACCCACATTACCCACGCCCTATTTTAAATATCCTTAAAAGAACTCAATCTGGAGTACTTGTAGTCGATGATTTATTAAATAATGGCAATCTGTTAGCAACAGCAAAATGTCACCTTATAAGTTTAGATAAAGCTCATATTCAACGGTCTTTAATCGATCGACATTGTTCATTTTTACCTATGGCTTAGATATATGAACGATTGATATTTTTACAAGCTTGATTACGTGGTGGACAAATAGAATGTTGTCCCGAACTTGAAAAACTTCCGCATTACTTTTCAATTGTAAAACCAACTCAAGCTTCGATTGTATCTCGTGTTGCAAATAAAGTTTATGACGCAATTATGGCCGAAGTGAAAAAAATTAAAGTAAAAAAGTTTCTTGTTCGACAAGCATTACGTGAATAGCCGTCTTCTGTATCACATTTTGCATTTCGTAAAGTTAAAAATCTATTTGGTGGTGAATTAAAAGTCACGATAATAGGTGCCACATCGATCACACCAGATGTTATGCATGTTTTTCGTATCGCATTCAATGTACCGATTATGGAAGGATCTAGTCAAATAGATTCATTGGCTGCTGGTACAAGTACTCATCCAGTTGATATGTCATTTGACAAGATAGGCTCTCCAGTTTCAAGCGTCGACATTAAATTAATTGATATACTTGGTACAATCTATCGAAGTGAAATGAATCAAGGAGAAATATGGATTCGAAGATCAAGTGTCTTTAAAGGTTAGCTAAATTCAATAGTTGGTCTTAAAAAGGTGTGACCCAGGTATATAATTTGCATTAGATCGCTTTTTCTTATAGCTACACGTTTTGCTTTGAAAATCGGCTGAGCGATCAAATTTCGATCGTGCGAAAACGGTCTTATGTATATTGTAGAGCTTTTTTGCGCCGCATCTTTTGGTATATTTTAATGTATACAATGAATGGAAATTGAAATACAAAGCGCCGTCATTATACCTGAGTCACCCGTTAGTTCAATGTTGTTTAAAGTGGTATTATAATGACGAAGCAAACACTCGAGAAGTCCTCGATAAAGATGGCCGGCTGCACATAGGCGATGCACGTAGGAGAATAGACAATTAATGGAGTATTACGTATTATAGATCGTACACAGCATATATTTAAACTTAATCATGGAAAATACATTGCACCAGAACATCTTGAAGATCTTTATATTCGTTCCAGGTGGGTCGCACAAATTTTTATTGATAGCATTTTGACAGAAGCAACTGTTGTAGCTATTCCAATACCGGATGAAGAATATGTTCAAAAGAATTTTCAATTAATACGCAATGAAACAGCATTTGCCGATTTATGCAAGAATGCTGAATTAAAAGAAATTATTTTATCCGATCTAAAACAGTTGGCCGAAAAAAAAACTTAAAATTTAGGAAACATTGAGCAATATTCATCTTCATCCTGAATTATTTTCACAGAACAATGAACTTCTTACAGTAAGACTCAAAACACGACGAGCAAATGCTGGAAAATATTTTCAAACAATTACTAAATGACTTTGCCAAACTAATCAAAATACGACAATCAATGCATGAGAGAAATAATTTGTCTTTGATTAGATCTTTTAATAACTATTCTGATTACAATTTTTTTTACATCTCCTTTTGTTTTCATTTTAATTATTATTAATTTTTCTTCGTATTGAAGCGTTTTATATTTGTTGTATTAATGATTTCAATAAAGCAATCAATCGAAATCTTAAAAACATTAGGAATCATTTTTGATACTAGTCGTAATACGTTAATGAATGTAGAGAGTTTCACTAGTACAAAGTTATATCCCCGATTTTCTTGAAGGTCACTACGATTGCAGTCAGAATGAAGAGCAAAAGTAGAATAAAATCATATAATTCCATTCGAAACGAATAAAAATCGCCTAACGTTGGTATTTATTCCGTCAATATTATGTTAAACGCGGGATAATTGGTATTTGAGTTTTCAAGATACTTTATTTTTAGGAATCTGATATTAATTTTGATTTTCTCATGCTTTTAATGAGAATAATTTTCTCTACTCGAATCACTATTTTTTCTTCTCATAATAGTGCGTAAGTTAACGAAAAAAATTGGGCATAGGTGTGGGCTTGGATGACAATGAAGGGAGCATTGTCACCAACACCCACAGCCACACCCTATGGCTCAGGTTATTTCAAACACTTTCAACTAGTAAGGTGACACTCTTCGTCCAGAGAAATCAATGTGATCCATAAAGCTCTAATTTACAAGACCTTATACAAAACTATCGTATTTAGACTGCTGAAACTTTGAACCCAGACTTCCAGTTTCAACCATGTATACTTACACAGATTTCGCCTTAGGAGATCATCCCTATCACTGAGACTTACTGAATTACTTGGGTCCCTCATATTCCTGAACCCAAGAGAATAACAATTATCACATAAGCTCATTCACACTCACAGCGACATCCCCGTTTTTTTAGGTGACTCACAGATGCAAAATGATACATGAATAAGCTAGAGGCTCCACATTCCACAATCGTTTTTCGAAACTATGAAGTTCATTATTGATGACGGCTTTTTACAGTAAAAAGGTACATTGCTCTGTGTCGTTGAAAATCTTGAAAGACTAAACGTTTACATTAACATCATCACAACGAAGAAAAAACTCCACACAGCAACCTTCTTACAATCAGACAGTCATCAACTTCACCAAAAATGTATCATTTCACTGTATATTTACCTTCTTCGGAATACATTCGCCTTTTCTTCACTTCCATACACCCGCTCGTTTTTTGTACCACAACTTTGAATCATAAAGCGTATGCCTGACCATGAAGGATTTCTCACACAGGCATGTTTGTCTCTATTCCTTAATGACTTACTCGGCACTGTGTGTGGACATGAAATGTGGATTTCGACATCAACAGAATTTTCGCATGCACACCCACATTTTTCTGAAAGTAAATTTCTAATGGTAGTCGTTGTGAGAAATGGAGTATAGCACTGTATGTACGATTTCTCATTAGAAAATTGGCGTTCGTTTCTTTATTAAAATTGAAACAGAGAAAAACACTACAGGATAGCATTGATAAATTTTTAAAAATTTAGCAAATTAGTACGTATACATAGGAAGCAGTTTTGTTCGATATAGTCTTATATAGTATGGACTGGAAACTTCAGATGATGAAGTTACGTCCGAAGTAGCCGATTAGAACAACTCCACCAGTCGCTATGAATCCAGCACGTTGAATGCCAGCTCCACTGCATGCACTGCAAAATAGAATGATTTTAGAAAAGTATGAGTGTCAGCAGCTTTAAAATGTTACTACAACTACGGTCATCATCATCCGTTTTCGAAAACATCCTGTTACCGATTTAATAGACTTTGACGGATGAGGGTGCTAACAAATGAAAAGATATACAAGACTGTGGGCACCGTTTATGGGAAACTAACGAGTTAAGGGAAAGTGTAAATATCAATGTAGAGGTGCATAAAATCGTACCATGAAAAATTCTGATTCACTCAAGAAATCAGAATACATATCGCTATATTAATTTAATCTTCAAATTATGTCTAAAATTTAAGAAAAAATAGTGAATTGAAAACAAATATTTCAAAGTTCACATATGTAGCCTAGTTCATGTCCGTGCTTGGCAGTTTGGATCTAATTCTATCACTCGATAGCTTGACCATCCTATAAGACCCGTCCGCTTAATTGAATGAGGAATTTTCACTATACAGTTGTTCGAATGTCCCTTTGTAATGACATAATTCAACTCAAGATGAAACTTCTTAAAAGAGTCGAGAAAGCTGTTCTGTTGATACAATTTTAAAATAAGATGGTTCGGTTTGTCTCATGTGCTTGTTCCAATTAATGATTAAAAAGCTGTCTTGTAACATGAAACGAATCAACTGCTGTAACGACATGTATGCTGATATTCATTCTTCTGCACTTTAATAGTACTAGGTATTCACATTAAGGAAATGTTTAGGATAGATATTCTACCAATGAGTATGCAAACTTGAATAAAATAAGAAAAAGTAAAACTTTTGAACTTAATATCATAAGCTTGAAATTTGAGGAGATTGCAATAATAATACAACTAATAATATTTTTTTTATTTTGAAAACCTTTATTTTATATGGGAGAATAGTTTTTCGTGCAAAGTCTATGTGCCTCTACAATGGTATCCATATTTTTGCTTAATTCGTTATTTTCCCGTAAACAATGCCCACACAAGACTGAGAAACATCGATTTTTCATGTTAAATCGAATTTACAAGAACAATGGTAAGCTTCTGCAGAGATTACGTCAAAAACGTCTTTATTTGAAGATCTTACCCCGTGATACTACCGCTGCATGAAACATAAGTTTGACATGCAGTGCTGCACGCGCTTGTTGTACAACTACTCAATACTGCTGAAGTAGTAATGTAATAAGAACCAGAGCAGTAGCACGTACATGAATAAAGACCGTCGCATGGGGTGAGAAGTGCCAACACCACAATGACGAGAAGGCTGAGCCAAGTGACGGAAGTCATGCTAGTTTTATTGATCTAGAACATGGGGATCATGTGATGTATGTTAAGATACTTTCATTCAAATAATTCATCAGTCCAAGAAGATGCGGAAAAGTATTTCATACATGCACAATGAGATACAAATTGTTCAGGATTTATCAATCGGAAAGATTTAAACGAAGATTTTTTATGTTTCACAAACACAAAAGAATGCATGAACAAGCTAGAGGCTCACCACTTTAAGACATTTTTTCTAAACTGTGACACCCATTAATAATAACGGCTTTTTATACCAAAATATTATCCCTCTCTGTGTCGAAGAAAATAAACGGCTTCCCAGGCAGACTACTCAATTGAATTAAAATCATCGACATCAAGAAAACAAAACTCTAAAACAACTTTCTTTTAATCAAACATTAGCCTGCTGCGCAAAAAATGTATGTTTTCATTGACGGTGGGTGTGTGGATCTCTGTTTGACTGACGTCGATATGCATGTTGATCAAAGTACGAAGTACCAGAAAAACTGCATTGGAAATTAGCGACAAGGAGATGGACATGAGTCTGTTTGTTGAGTATTTCCATATTTGATGAACTGGGGTGTGCAATGTTGTATAGAAGTATATATTTCCCTTTTGACTGTCAGTGCTGATGGAGTTGTCTTCAAAACGCCCACACTAACACCCTGCTGTGTAATTCTTCATGCGTACAAAATGTTAAATAAGCTTGAATGGCTTCTGATGAGTTATCTAGCTGTGTTGAAAATACGATTGCAGTTTTGGATGTTTTGTCACTTCAGTCTTTCTTTTTCTTTGTTTGTACATTCAGAATGTTGACACGTCTGCGATAAACATTACTTGGAAAAATCAACAACGTGAAAGCATTTTTATGTTCCAGTACTACTGCAATGCTTTCAAAATTGCTTCAGATCTCAAATTCGATTTTAATACGAAGAATCAATTCAATGTCTAATGATAGTATTCTAAATATATTCAAATAAGAATGGTTATTTTCGTTCCATGGGGTGTTGTACAGCTCCGATGACACATTCAACTTGACGCATCTAAAATGAAGTCAGGGCATAAGTATGTTGTCTATGTTTATCGATCATTGGTCCCATTTTCTCGCCACCATATGATTCATCACATGGCATTGATATTTTTTATATGAATTAGGATCCTTTTCATCGCTTGGGTTTCATGACCGTTCTATTATGGTTATTGTGTGTCCTCTTGGTATTTGTCTGATTTAAAATTTCATCGTTGCTTCGTATGGTACACAATTTTGGAACAATGTTTCTATAGCAACCGTTTTGTTAATAGAAGGATTTCTCCGAAGCTGCCGGTTTCACGGATTTATATTTTTATTTTAGTATGTTAAATTATTTCGAAGGATACGATATTTGTTATTGTTTTCTATCTCTTGCCACGGCTGCTATCGTTCTTTTTTATTTAGACGTACTCTGTCAGCATTGGTATTAGATTTATGCTAATGATTTTACATTACCATGAACAATTAAGGCTAATGCTGGGACATTATTTGAACTACAATTGATTAATGCCTTGGTGCTAACATCAAGTTAGCCTTATTTTTAAATCTATGACATTCACTTAGTGTATTTTTGAAGTGCTGCCTGAACATGCTATCGGTAACTTTTGAAGGACTAGCTATGAACTTCTTTATTTATTATATCGGAGAATTTAATTTACTTAAAATACATAGGCAAAACAGAAACTAAGGCGGGAGAGTATGTCTGCATTAAATAACACGAGCTCACTATAAATCTCCTACACTAAATTGATCCACGTGGTATTTAGATCAAGAGCATTGGATATAACAAATGATAAACATTTATTTAGGAATAAATATAAATAATAACATATAGCAATATTGATAATAATCAATGAGGAGTAATAATGATTATTATTAACGACAACGCAACAACAATAACAAACGAGAGGAAAAAAAGTAGGTCATTACCAACAGATTAAAAGAAAATATAAGAGGGGAGTACAATAAACAACACTGAGAAAGACAGTTGCCTTACTATGATGCCATCCAGTGACACTAATGCTACCTGCAGTGGGGTGTGAATGTGGATGTGAATATAGATAGAAAAACTTTCGTCAAGACTTGCACCAACAACCTCAAGTGTACGGCGTAGAGTTTTTATCACAATCGAGCTGTCTTTTTTATAACACATTCATGAAAGTAGATCAAAAGAACTTTAATCATTAATTCAGATGTATAGAAAACGAAGCAGTTATGTAACTATGTATGTGGTAATATGTGCATCGTTGTTTTCATCCTCTATACTGATACAACTACACGGACAATAACGCATAGCAACGGACTTGCACATATATGTGTGTTCGATCAAATTTCTGTAATTCGTCAACCAAGGAAAACAGTTTGTCATAGAGAGATTTTCAAAAGTTTTCCAAGAAATTCTCAAGACAGGAAACAGAAAAGCTTGATTTTCATCATGAGTAGTTCGAATTTGGAAATTCTTATTGGGCGGTGTGGATATGGATGTTAATGTATTATTCGTTGAACATGCCTATATCCAGACCACCACCTATGGGCGCAACGAATCTCTCAGAGATTTGAATTTAGATTTGGTTTCCGAAGTTTGGGATTTAGTCCTAGACATAAATCTTGTATGAATTTGTATTGTGGCTATCATTTGGACCCAGTTCGAAATGTAACTAAGAATTTCAACTATATTTGGTTTGGGATTTGTTTACAATCTAGCATCATCCTAAATTTTCGTTTCTGATAGAAAGGAATAAAATCTGAGTACGAAATCCAAACCCAGGACCCATATTCAAATCTAAACCAAATCCAAGTCATTTCATATCGATTTAGGCTTTTTTTCTCTCTTCTGAGATTTTATCTTACAAATTCACATTATGTTTGAAGTAATTGGACATCAAACTCAAACCCAGATCCAAACCCCAGTGGAGAACCAAGCCAAATCCCAAGGTTTTGGGTTTGTTACACTCCTACCGCTCCGCTACCCACACCCACACTCTCATTGAGCATAGTTTATAGTGAAAATTTCAACAGTTTTGGTTTCTTCTATCATGAAATATAAATATTCGAAGATTGGTCTATGTAAACGAGTAATGTATCATATGTCAGGGTAGAAAACATCGATGAAGATTAAGTTTTAACGATATATCAGATTTTCGTGTATGCAAAGTTTCAAGTGGAACTTCAAAATTTGAATCTTGAGTGACCATAGACTTCTGATAAAACATTCAATATCTGCACATCACAAAGCTAGTGATACAAATATTTTTCGGCATATTTATAAATCATGGAGATCAACATGATGCACATAGTATCGATTCAAAAGCAATCACAAAAATCAGAATATTCCTCCTAATATGTACATGCCAATGCCAACCATCATGAATACAAAGGCAGGTGCTGCAATTAGGTCTTTCCCATTGTAATTTCTTCGGAATACGTTTATCATAATAACAAATTGTTGTTCTATTGATCTATAAGTTAAATAAAACTAAAATGAAATAATATTTATTTTAGGATGATTAGCTATATACCGGATATTTTTCGACTTCATTGAAGGCGACTGAATACCATCGTGACGCGGTATTCTTCACTATGAGTGATCTCATTTGAGTAGAACTCTGTGTATTATAGAGAACTGTTCACCATGGTTTGTAACAAGAATAGTATTCAGAAAGCATACGATTACTTTTATCATTAGAACCACATAATTCTGTCAGAATTCCATATTTTGTTTTGAAACATTTCGTTTCAATGAAATGTTTTTCTTTATCACGCTCAATACCATACCAAATACCACCCGCAAAAGGTATAAGAAGAATTAGTAAACAGCAGCCTTGGCATGCCATTTTCCCATCGAAATCTTTGTCGGCCATCAGCTTTTAGAGCATATTAATGTTTTATTTTTATGTAAGAAAAGAAACTGAGAAGATATCATCAGCTCATGTCGGCCCAATCACTTTACGTTCGGCGAAAACAAAAATCTGTTATCATACTCATATTTAGTAACCACCAAATATAAAGCTCCACGTCATATTTTTCATTATATCTTCTATCATAAGGTAAAGATAAATAATGCATTATGATTCAAAATTGTTACTCTTGGATGTGTGTGTGTAAATCTTATAATTATAACATTGAAAACATCATGCTAAATTTTATCGATAAATTTGATTGAAATAAAATTATCGATGAAACATTAAAAAAGAGAAAACTTAATTCTACAATACGATTTTTGTCTTTATTGTCAAGTAAAAGAAATATATACCCCTGGAAAATGATAGCTATAGTCGATTTTCTTAAATAATCATCTGGTAAATTTATGAATTGTGATGAATTGTGTTGCGGTTATTTTCTGAAGAAAAATTCGAGTATTTCGACTTGGGAACTTGGCCAGCTCTATCCAATGATATGCTCGGATCTGTCCCAGCTCACACTCATTGTTGAGACTATAGATGGGACTGTACAAAATCTGAACGTATTGTTGGATAGAACTCGTCGAGTTGTACATATAACAAATTCCTAGATAAATCCGGAATGGAAAGAGCGTGGATGCAGTACTTCTGTCAACAGTAAAGCACGTCGGGTCCAACATTTTTGAACCTGGACCCGACGAGCTCTAGCAAACAGACACACACCAAAAACATAAATACACAGTGTGATAGAAAACTCCAATAGCTTTCAGAGTCAACGTTTGTTTTTTTACAGCGACGGAGTATTTAAAACATTGATTACAACTTTTTTTTTCAAGGGTATATGTGAAAGGTGAATACAACAACAATATTCTACGCTAACAATTTATCTTTAGACTATCATTGATTGTATCATTCTTTTTTCAATGAAGATGATTTTCAAGATTCTTGGACGAAAACTTTCAATATGGTTCTTACGAGATTGAAATGGCTCGATTTCATTTTTAAATGAGTACTAAAACCACTTTGATGATTATTCATAAATACCAGATAGATAAAACCTGTGATCTCGAAAAGATTTGTTCAGATAATCTGTCAAGAGATTGAAGAAAAGTTCATTTTTCTATATTTCAACAAAATTTAATTCTCATTCTAATTTTTCCACTGAGATTCGAAGCTTTTCATTAATCAAATCAAAATCTTGAAGAAACGAAAACAGTTTATCTGTTTTACATGATCGACAAGATAAATTGTCATTGCCCATGGCGTAAATTTCTGCGGAAAAAACGCATTTTCAGAACGCGTTTCTTCATAGCTTTGAAACGCGTTAATGCTGACCGGTTTGACGAGTTTCGCATCTGCCAAAACGAACGCTGCGAAACGATCGNTTTTGGTTAAAAAATTCAAAATATGATTTTTCACAAGTTTAAAACCCGGTTTTCGATTCTAAAACCTAACTTTTTTACAAAATAAATGTCAAATTCGTAATCAGCGCTAAAAACTGCATCTAGTAACTCATTCAGATTTGTCCAACTCGAAAAAAAATTTTTTCGAAACTTGATCAGCGAAGTGTCGCGTTACGTGGACAAGCCGTATAACTCTTTATCCGTAGAACATAGACCCAAATCCTTTTAGACTTGTCTTAGTCTCATCGAGACATACTTTTAGCCATAATATAAAGTCGAAAGGCGTCTGATAGTTGTGTATATTCCCTCGTTAGAACTTTTTAACAGTTGAAATTTTTAATTGTTTTATAATTTATAGGGATGGTGTTTGTATGATATTTTTATTATTGCAAAAACGAATATTTGGTAGTTATTATTGGGAACATATTATAAGTGAACTTCGTTCTCAAGCTAAATTAGCTAGTCAAGGTGCTGCTTTATTTAATGAAATGTTATGTAAACGTATCGAACAAGATCATCAACGTGACGAACAAACTCTATCAAAAATAACTCGAAGTTTAGAACGTATTCAAGAACAACAATCAAAATTAAATCAATTGAATAATAAAGATGCTTTAATACTAACTGAATCATCTGAACATTTTGAAGGTTTGTTTAAAATGAATATCAAAGAAAAGTTTTATTTTATTATTTCAGTTATTCGATCGGGTGATCATTATATGTTTGAATATGAATTAGAACAACAAGACGAGGAAGAAAAACAAGATGAAGCTATTGCTGTTCAAGAAAAGGTTTATTAATGAAAAAAAAAAAATATATACAAATGTTTTACTTTTTCTTTTTAATAGATTCTTGAAGTTTTAGCAGCAAATGATGAAGATGAAAATGTTGATGATACTACTGCTCAACGTAAATTGTTTTTTGAAAAACAGAAAAAATAAAATTACTGTTCAATTTTCTTGTGAATATTTTCATTTGTTTTTATTTCTTACAGAACCTCGAACTTCATCAGATACTCAAGAATTAACCACAACATCACCAACTTCTCTACCAGTAATAACAACAACAACAACAACAACAACTGATATTATACTACCTACATCAACTTCTGCAGAATCAACATCTGTTGAACCTAAAGGTAGATTATTATATCTATAGTAAAATTTTTAATGATTTTATTTCTTATTAGAAGAAAAATCTAAAAAAAAAATAAAAATAATTTTAACTAAAATTTATTTAATTATTTGGATTATTGTTGATTATTTTATTGATTTATTTTATCGAAATTCACGTGATTATTATGAAGTTTCAATAAAATTAACTCAAATGAAATCTGATGATAAAATTTTTCAACATGAACTTATGCGATTGGAAACAAATATTGATCAAGTAAATTTTATCTTTTTAAAATAACTTTTTTAAAACATCTTCTATCATTTATTCGTCAAGGCTTCAATAATCAACATTGATCAAATGGCTGGTGGTGATCAATCAAATCAGTAAATTTTATTTCAAGATTTTCTTTTCGATTGTTTTCTTTTCTTATTCAGAAATGCTTATCAACAAAGTGTATCTCAATCAATTAATTCGAGTAAACGTTCACGTCTTTATCGTCTATATGATTCTATATTTTATTTTTCAATGTATCGATCTGAATTTTTATGTTATTCAACTATGATTCTAAATTTGATAACATCAGGTGCATTATTATCAATGCCATTACCATTATCAATATTTCTATGGGCTACATTATCATCACGACCATCAGAAAAATATTGGAATACTGTTTTATTATATACAGAAGTAATCATTGTAGTTAAATATGTATTTCAATTTAAATATTATCTATGGAATGCTGAAGCACCAGATGCTTATCGATTAACTGCAATAAATATTATTGGAGTTGATCGAAAAGGAACTGCTTCTTCAATTGCCGATTTATATTTACTTTTATCTTTATTTTTTCATAGATCGATTTTAAAAGTATAAGTTATAAGATTATTGAAATTTATATTTTTAACTCTTTTTTTTTTTTCTTCTAGGAACTTGGACTTTGGAAATCAGCACAAACAACACCAAACAGTACGTAAAAAATGGTTCTCGATTTCATTTGTTTTTTTTTTTTTTTTTTTTTTTTTGAAACCATTGAACTTTCGTTATGATCATTTTACTGAGACTTTGAGTTTATGTATGTGATGTCGTGAAAAATCCCACGTCACAATATGCATCTGAAATATTGTTACTCATGAAAAGTTCTCATGATTTTTACTATAGATCAAAAACAAAGGAGAACAGTTTTCTAATGATTATATACATTTGAAGAAGAATATTTAAATATTATTAAAATATCATTCATTACATATTTAGATTTAATGACTTTAGATGCTGATCATAAGGAACAACAACAACAACAACAACAACAACAATTCAATAATCAATTAGAAACAACACGAATAAAAAGGTGAATAATTTAAAAATTAATTCTTATATTATATAAATATAAATTAAAAACAGATTTATATATAACATAAGGTATAAATCTTAATTCACATAGAAGATTATTAGTTGAACATGTTTACATTTTGTTTTAGCTTTATTTTTCTTTATTATATATATTTTATTTAGATAATATATTATTTTCTTGCTGTTTTTTTTAGTAACAGTTATTTTATGAAACCAATTATAAAATTTTATGGTCAATTTAAACAAACATTATTTGTTCGTGATGTTTATGCATCAATGTTCTTTTGTGATTTTATTAATATGGTTATTGTTATTTTCTTCTATAGTCAATTTCGTGTATGTAATTTTAATTAATTAACGTGCTCTTTTGTGTTTCTTATTTTAAAAATTTCTTTTAGTTACCATTAAGAGTAGAGCACAGGATAATAAATCATATATCAGTCAGTCCACATAAGTCAAGATCAACTTCCACAGAACCTTGCTTAATCGAGATTATCACATTCTGCTCAATTTAATATGTATGATGAAGAGAAGAGTTCTAAGAATTTAGGCGCAAGCTGTTTTGAAAAATATTTTTTCGTTCTCGAGATATTCAAATTTTTCTCAAAACACTGTACCCTAAAAAACGATCATTCTTGTGATTTTTTGTGATCTTCGTATCTCGACAAAAAAAATATTCTATTGCTTTTTTTTTTACAATTTTTACTGTGAATACAACTCGATTAGTTGCACTCGTGATAGAAAGATGAGTTCACATGTGTGAACTATTGATTAGTTGATCAAGTAGCAGCACTTTCTCGAAAAAATCGTCATTTTCGAGTTTTGGTGCATATATATATATATATTTCATGAATAAATCATGCTAGACAGCTGAAATTATGGCTATAGAAAGATCTCATGGAATAACTATTCTAGTAAAAAATTGAGTTCTCTAGTCAGTTGCTTTAGCCTGGAAGACCTTCCACAAAAATCATGATTTTTGACAAAAACCTCGACTTTTGCAGGAGCCTATCTCTCAAAATATGCGATGGATCGAAGCTGGGCTCGTATGGCTTCAGAATACACATTAGGTACTACATCATTATCCTAAAATTCGTCTAAGATCTCTGAGAACGGTCTTGAGATCATTGCCGAAAGATACTCTAAAATGATCTTTTTCTATAGAAATTATATCCGAGTTTGGTCCCAAATTAATAGAGAAGTTTCATTATATTGAAATAAATTCTATTCATTAAAAAGCAACACCTAACACTCTAATGACTCGAATAAAAAAATGTTTTTTCGCAAAAATTGCCCTATGAGATAAGGGAGTTTCGCGCAAAGAATCTTCCATCAAAAGTTCCTGAGAGGAATACAGAGATTTTTCGAAAAAACGTTTTTGGTGCATTTTAAAACATTTTTTTACTTGAGTTATTAGTGNTCATGGTGTTCGACATTATTACGTTACTTTAAATAGTGATGATAATAAAAAAAATTATTTCGTTTACTGAGTGTTGTACCATTCACACAAGCTGTTATTTTTCGTAAATCTGCATCAAGTTGCAAACGTTTATGCAAATTATTGAATGAAAATAATTTGCCTGCTGTTGAAATTCATCCTGGTATACGAGAAAACGAACGGTTTGTTTATTTTTAATTGAAATAATAGAAAACTTAAATAATTATATTTGTTTAGTTTGGCACATTATAAAAAATTTAATGAAGGTCAAACACGTATTGTCGTTGCAACAAAATTATTTGAATGTGGTATGAATGTTGCGCGTGCTAATATTGTATTTAATTATGATATGCCAGAAAATACAGACACTTATCTTGATCGAGTATGTTCGAAAGAAAATTTGTTTTTATTTATTAAAATATTTAATATTAGATTACTCGTGATGATGGAGTTGGTGCAAAATGTTTGGCAATAACATTTGTTGCAGATGGAAGTGATGCAAAAATTCTTAATGAAATTCAAAGTCATTTTGCAGTACAAATTACTGAAATGCCTGATGAAGTTGATATGATTACATATAGTAAATATTTTTCGTTATATTATAATCATTGCCTTGTTTTTTTTTGTAATGAAAAATTAACTGGCTGGTCAATTTGGTCTTATCTATCATTATTACTCTCTTTTTCTTTTGTCTTAAAAAACAAAAGAAATAAAAAACTTGTATGTTATGTAGTCTATTATTCTATTTTAATACTGTACCATACAATATTATTTAAACATATATTCCTAGGAAAAAAAACATATAAGGATATAGCGCACTTTATTCAAGATCTCTAAGTATTGCAATGAAAGTGGAACGATATTATGATTGTTATTTCTCAAATTTTTAAATATGGTATGCAAAATTATGATCGAAGATAAAGCAAATATATGCTGAAGATTCTTTTTTATATATGAAATTAATAGATTATTTGACTATTTGTAAATAAACAAGAGAGATCTTATATATTATCATGCTGCTAATTGATTATTATTGAATATCCGCATAATGATTTTTTCATATCATTAATCTTATATAAATGTTATCAGCTAAATCACAAATATCTAATTTAAAAAAAAATTAGAAAAGTAAACAAAGAAGAGTTTTAGCTCTCTTCACATATGGTCCAGATTTGATTCTTCATTAAATTTACTCATCAGAATGCATCTGGTATAAAGTCTAGCATTATATGTGATTTTGATAATATTGTAGTTGAACGAAATATAATTTTATCCTCGACTTCTTTTCATATGAAATACACGTATTTGAATAATATTTTTAATCATTGTTGCATAATCATTTCGTATACAATGAAGATTTTTAGGGAATTTCATATATTTTAATTGAACACATAAATCAAGACTGTTTTCATGACAGAATTGAAACAATGATATCCACTATTCAAGAAAATTCATCTAATTAAAGTATTCCAAAAAGAAAGTCAATTTTCATCAGAATTATCGAAAACTAGAGAAATACATCGGAGGATACCACGAAACATGAACTTTCATAAATGGCATGTTTTCTTATTTGGCACTTCTTGCTTGCAAAATATACCGTTTTCAGAAAAAGCAAGAAATATTTTTCGTTTTTTCTCTGGTTATTATAGCCAACTGCTTATCCTTCTGTTTGAAAGAGTATATCAAGATGCAGGACAAGGCAAAGTCTCTATTTTGAACTAAGCACTGTTTCTATTATATGAAAGAGATTTTTTTTATAACTGAGGCTTCATTTTCTTGAGAGCTTTTGGAGATGTTGAATTTTCATCCATTTTTCTTAAACACTAAGAATTTAAAAGAGACCTTTGTCATACCCTGCATCCTGATATGTTGTT
This sequence comes from Rotaria sp. Silwood2, assembly GCA_905329745.1. Lineage (NCBI taxonomy): Eukaryota > Metazoa > Rotifera > Eurotatoria > Philodinida > Philodinidae > Rotaria > Rotaria sp. Silwood2. The sequence goes on along the minus strand of CAJNSZ010000002.1, from coordinate 2,597,599 downwards.
TTCAAACAAACAAAAAATTAAGTATGCAGAATGAAGGCGCTCAGAAAACTTTGAGTTGCCAAACGAACTATTTTTAACTTTTATATGTTGAACATCTTCGAAAAATGTCATGGTAGTAGACTAAAAGTTTGAATATAGTTGGTCCAAGATCAAGGTTTAAGACAAAGAGAAGCCTTAAATAAAAATAAATCTTTTATACACTTCATTTTATTTTTAAGAAACAGGTCTTCCAAGTTACATTCTTGTTCAACTATATTTAGTCAATAAATTCGATACTAGAAATAATTGGTTGGATTCGATTCTTTTCCTTCATTTGCTGTCACATGAATAGAATAAGTCATGCCATTTATCTGACGGACAGTGTTAAAAACTATTACTCATTTTAATCTGATGAATAATTTTCAGTCTGTTCTTATCACTTATCAATTCAGCACTATTATGGCTATTACTAGAGAATGAATATCAAGAAACGTATTTTTATCAATTTTCCAAGAAGATTTTATATTGTGATAAACTCGTTATTGAAAACTAGCAAATAACAAATCCTAGAAGAAACTATTTAGAATATAATTATTTTCATAAGCATTGCATCATCTTTTGAAATCTATTTGATGTAATATTTGTAATTTCAATTACACGCAACTAGACGACAATTTCGACTGATTTCATTTTTGTAATTTGTTGCTTATTTGCATATGTATTATTATTGCAAAAAATATAATTTGATTGAGAAACAAAAACTCATCATTTGTAACCCTTGCTGGAGATTAAGAGAGATATATTGACGTTGGTTGTTGTAAAAGTTAAGATGGCCATGTTTTGTATATGTTTCTCTACAGGGATGGATGGAATTATTATTGTAAAAGTTCTATTAGTCAATGTGACATCCAATAGAATGTGTCTTTCGCGGCCGGCTAAGTATCTTGTTCAGCTAGCTACTTAGTAGTGTGGTGCCGTTGACTTGACATATGGAATTGTTGACATCGGTTGTTGATATTTTGTGAAATAAATATATTTTAGATTTCTATGGCAAACGTTACTACTGATATCAAGATCGACGTTGATTACATAAGTGCTGCATGTAACTGTTGTCCACATTCACTCGATTGGCAGAATGGACCACGACTTATTTATGGTGTTACAAACAGCGTAGCTCTTTGTTCTGATGTATAATAAAAATATTTTATTGCAAATTTTTTTTGTTAAAATTCTTTTTTCATTATAGACTCCTCCATTTTCTGTACGTAAAACATTTTCCGGTCATCAAGGACGATTAAATTGTGTGAAATGGCTTCGACAAGAACAACGAGGTTTGTTCTGTTGAAAACAAAACAAAAATGTATTTTTCAACAATTCTATTATTTTATTTCAATAGATTCAAACAGTGATTTTTATTATTTTCTCAGTGCATCTGTTGATAAAACAATCAGTTTATGGAAAGGAAAAGATGAAGATGTATGTCATATAATTTATGTAGATACAAACAAACAGATTCATTAATTTTTTTTCTAAAATAGTATACAAAGTATACTTCACTTGTTGGACATCAGAATAGTGTGACAACTGTTGTTGGTTATCAACAATCTTCTAATGATGATATCTATGTAGCTAGTGGTTCTGCTGATTCAACAGTGAAAATTTGGTGTATTACTGATACATTAGGTATGTAAATACAGATATATGAACCTTTTCTTAAGTTATTTTGTTGTTTTCTTTTAGCTAATTGTATTCATACTATTGATTTTAAAAATGGTTTTGCTATTACATTGGAATTAGTTCCATTAGATAATCATAAAAATTGTAAGTTTTTCTTTATTCAACAAAAATTTGATCGGAAAATATTTGTTTGACTTTAGTATTCTTATTGTTTGTTGCAACGGATAAAAATAATGTTCAAATTTATCAAGTATCAAACAGCGTGGTTAGTGAGTTAAAGTAAATAATTTTGAAAAAATACTTTTTTAAACTTTATTTTATTTTATTTATACAGATTGAACAAGTTTTTGTATTAAGTGGACATGAAGATTGGATACGTTCAATAACAATTCAAAAATTAAGTAAGAACAAAAATTTCTTTTTTTTTTTTTTTTTTTTTATTGTATTAGAGAAGAAAACAACCCCCCCCCCCCCCCCCCCCCCCCCCCATTATAAAAGAATACGAACGCTATAGTGACTAAATCAACTTTCTTTTGAAATGCATAATTAATAATATTCTTAGTTCACTAAATGATAAAAAGTAAATAATTGATTGCGGTAGCATCGACAAGGCATTCATTTAGACAATAAACCATGTCGCACATTTGTTTGCACTTCCTCAGTGTTCATAAGAATCGGCGACAAAGTTTACCCCGTTGGTTTCCAATTATGACAGATTACAGAGAATGTTTTTCTACCTAAATTCAAGCTGTTTACTAGAAAGAATTCAAATTAATTGAGAAGAAAAACAATATGAGAATAATTGTACTACTAAAAAGTTTTCCAGAACCATCTATAATAAAATTTATCTCATAACTGGGACCGATTTTGGCTCTGTAGTTATTATACATGCCTAAAACGCATCAACATTGCCAGGATGCATGGAAAAAAAAATCTATTCTCTCAATTTTAACAGACTTCAAAAGTATTCACCCGTTTCGATACAATACATTATGATATAGTACTTTCAAAAAAGTAACCGCCTATATAGTGCACATTATATTTATTGATATACTTGCGGTAATTTTTACATAGGAAGTGTATGTGACATTGATACCTTCTGTTACTAACTTTTGACACATCAATGAACTATTATGAATTTCAAAATAAAAGAAGGGTGAGTATTTTTGTGATAACTTTCGATTGAAACAAGATATAAATTTGCGCTTGTTATTTTCCAAAAGATGAGATGAAACTTCATTGAACCGTGTAGATGAAACTTTTCTGACAAGTTTTCTTAAGATTTACCATCAATTGAATTAAAAGTAAAATATTGTCTAATGTACAAGTTTTAGGATTTTAATTTTCAGGAGTACACTAGATAAATATTTCACTACGTGTTATCAACAGATTTTTCACAAAAAATGACTGTTTTTCAGATTTTTTAATGAAAAAACTATCTTAAAAACTTATTTAAAAGCCTTACTTTTTTACAAAATATAACAGGAGACTCTAAGAAAAGTTTTAAGAAAAATTTGATTCATACAATTCGATGCAATTTCATCTCCTCTTTTAAATAGTGAAAACCAAAGATCTCTATTTTATTCCTATCAAAAATTATTCTAAAAATATTCAACCTTCTTTTATGTTGAAATGTATAATAGTTTTACTAATTATAATTTTAGATTGATAATTAAAACAACTATTTCATAATCTAAGGCATAATATTAATTTTAATAAAATAGAAAATATACTTCTTAGAATTCTTCTTTAATTGAATTTAAGAAGTAGAATCCATCTGTATCATAATAGTCAAAATAAAATTATGTATAACACATCAAGTTTTTTAACATGAACTTATTGTAAATTATATCTTATACTTTCCTTGGACATGAAACTTCATTGGATAGAGTGAATAATATTCTATTTGTATTATTTACTTTGGAAATTGATCATTGCATACAAGTATAAGAGACTTGTCATAGTTATCTTCAAGGAACAAATAACTGATACTTTCATGATTAAATCTTTTACTCTCTCATTTTAAATAATATTATCAACAATTTATTATACAAAATTTCGGAATAAAAGTAATTGAAGACGATCAATAATTTTAGTGATAAAAATTCGTTTTTTACATTGAGTTTGTATAAAATTCTTTTCAATTATCCATGTAAATCAAACCATAGAAAACCTCCAGGTAAACTATTCTGTATAAGGTGCACTATACCGGCGATATTTGTTGGTAGTAAAAAAAGAAGCATCGATATACGGCTGATTGCTTTTCGATCGATAATCTATTGATGGTATACCTGGAGGAGAGAAGTAATGCAAATAAATCTACAATATAAAATAAGCATTGAAAAAACAGTTTGTATAGAAATACACAAAGGCTTATATTTTTTACTCTTTTAATTCTTACCAATACTTTTATGTCTCATTATAGTTGTAAAATCCAAAAAAAAAAAAACAATCCTTTCTTTTTCTTAGTTTTCAAAAAAGTCATTCGTTTCTACCATATTTTCCTTATTAATATTCTCGAAATATTATTCATCTCTTGCTTAATTTTTCTTTTTGCTTTTTAGATCATATAAGAGAATCAATTTTGGCAAAACGTACACATTAAATTGTCATTATTTATTATAAAAATGTTACGATTTTTCTTTCGTTATCGATCGAGTAAATCGAAATATATATTTATTGTATTCTTATTTCCATTTATTATATTTATTTATATATTTTCTCATCAAAATTTATCAGAAAATAAAATTGAAATATCAAGTAATTTTCTATCTTCAACTGTATCATCAAATATTCGCTCACATGATTTTCGTCTTTATTCAGAATCTCGTTCATTTATTGAATATAATCATTTACAAATTGATAATATTGCTCAATCAATGTTTTTTTTTAATAAAAATAATGATCATGAACAAAAAAATACTTATACGCAACCAATTGAATATTCTGAATTAAAATTTCGTTCTACATCTATTCCAATTATATGGCTTGATGAATATGGTGATGTTCATTGGAATCACGCAGCACAATATGAAACATTGAGTTATTTATTAGAAAAACAATTTCCTAATGATAATATTACAACTTGTTTAACTCGACAATTGTTTGTTTTAGAACAATGGCCAATGGGTTTTTTTAGTCGTTATCATTGTTTAATTGAACATTTTGGGCAAACATTATATTCACCATCAATGGCTTTATTATTACCTAGACGCTTTGCTGTATCAAATGCAGGAACAGATGATTTTCAAAATGAAGGTATACTTCGTTATTATCAATCAATATCATTGTGTTCATCGTATTTAAATCATCCACTACTAAAACCACTTCATGATAGTGCACAATCTATTGCATATGGTTCATCTAATACAAAAATTATTAATAATATTGATGAATTATTTGAACGTGATGAATCAACAGTTAAATATAAATATAGTAGAGAAATTTGGAAATTTGGTTATGATCATGTACCACATAGAAGATGGTTATTTGATCGAAATAGAGAAGAAATTAAAAAAATTGTTAATTATCATTCACCTATTTCATTACTTATTAATCATTTAAATGAACATATTTATTATTTTAATGGTTCATCATTTAATCTAACTAAATGGGTACCAAGAAATTCACCACAAGGACCACCGAAAGCTGTTCTAGCCGGTTAGTTTAGAGATTTATTGTTACAAGAAAAAAGAAAATCTTACAAAGATTTATACATTGTTTAAAATCATGCTGAAAGTTTTTAATAATACAATCCATATTTGACTTTGAGGAATTCTTGTCGAACTCAATCGATTTATTAAAATCTGAATTAAATAAAATTAATATGCCATGTAAAAATTTTTGAAAAAATATGGAACTTTGTTATACTAAGTTGAATTAGCGATTTATAAATCAATCAAATCTTTTTTTTGTTACGAAAAGCAATGTCTGAACTATAAACTTTGTAACCTGCTGAAAATGTAAAATTAAAGCAGATTTCTTGTTCCTTTTTTTTATATATGGTCACATAGAGAGCGTCACAAGTTGATCAAAAATATATGTCTACCACTTATAAATGATTTTTTCCGATTCAGTTTTTCATACACTGAATCTGAAACAATCAGTTTTATAGTTTAAAAAGAACCTAAAACAATTGACAATTTGTTGATTATCGAACATTAACCTCTTTTTCAATAAAAATAGGTCATTGACAGAGATATATTCTTGATCCGCTCGCGACGTTCTATTTAACCATATATAAAAAAGAAAACCAACGACCTCTAAAAAAAAGTTCTAGAAACGCTTTTGACTCTATAATAAGAAAAAACTTTGAAAAATGAAATTTTTGTAAAATATTTTCTTTTCTAAGAAATATTATTTTACAAGTATATCAGCCACCATCTCCAAAAATTATACATGAACTAAATTTCTTTTGCGTTATTTATTTAAAATATTTTAGATTATAGAAATATAGCAGAAAAAATAATTAAAAAAAAATTTTTTTAACTGTTGCAAAATGGCCACGTAGTAAGAATCATCAACTTATTCAGCCTTTTTCTAGGAAAAGTTATCGGTTGATATAAAAATCAAGAGTAAGTTTAATTTCCAGCATATCATTGAAAAGAGCACTCTTTACGCTATAAAAATTTAACATTAAGCATTTTTTGTTTTCATTTTTCTTCTGATTAAAAAGATATTGTTATTTGGTAGTGATATTATGACAACTTTTTGAAACGTTTAGTTGTGGGCTTTTCCTTTTCATCAGGTTCTTTCTGAAAAAATATGTTTCGTACATCATTTGTAGTTCAGACATTGCTCTTTCTAACAAGAGCAAAAAAATTGAGTTATTTAAAAGTCGTCAATATGATATAGCAGAATTTGACATTTTTTCAAAAACTTTTACGCGGCATATTACATTCAATTGTCATCGCCAGATGCATAGGTTCAGGAGAAATCTAATTTATTTCGCTCTAATTTTATATTTACACTCATTTTACAATTGTCAGATTATTGTATTCCTTTTTAATGTGAGTGGTTAAAGGAAACACACCTTTCCACGTACACGTGTACACAAAAGGATTAAAGGGTGAAACATATGAAAGTGACAGTAGTTTGACAAATTTATAAGTAAAACGGGATAAATTTAATTTATCTTGAACATTTCAGTAGATGCATTTTCAGTAATTTAATATGTAATAGCAATCGACATGACAGTTTAGATGATTCCTTAGTATATAAAATTGTCATAATTATGAAAAACAAATTATCAGTATAACCCCTTGCGGTTTAAAATATCGAACTCACCTGTATTATTTAGCTTCATTACATTGACACAAAATTTGTAAGGTGAAAAATTTTTAGTGAAAGATAATTCTTTTCCAAGGATGATCGATCGCCAAGTAAATAATCTATCACATTTATTTGTGTATTTCGACCAAAATATTTTTCTACTTTCTTTTTTTACTGGCACTCTTTTGTTTTGTTTGCCCTATTGCTATTTGCTGATTGTTTTTCATTTTCGTATTCTATTTCTCTTAGTTTGACATTATTATTATTATTCTAAACATTGATTTAACTGACAAATAAGCCTATTATATATATTTATTATATCTACAGCAGGTCTCAACGCATTATGATATATCTTGATAAGTTCTACAACACTGATATTTATCATTTTCAAATGTTATAGCTTCAACAGTTCGCGCTAGTTTTGACGATTATGGCGAATCATTGCATCACTATCCATCATCCTTGACATTTTAAATATAAATTTTCATTTGCATAAAAATGAAAAACTACAATATTTAGAACATTCATCGACGTATTCCAGCCATTAAGATACCGAGAAAGGCTTTTGCATGTTTTAGAACAGTCGAGGTCTTGTTGATAATGCCGATTGACCTCAATTATTATGAAAACGTAGGCAATAACTGTTGGTTTTTCTCCCCCTTTGCTAGACAAAACTCAATCATTGGTCTCCAATCTTTCATTCCTGTTTTTGTGAGAGGGAAGCCGCAAAAACCTCGACTTAAATCTTACACTTTCTATAATTTTCCTCGAAAAATCTAATCTGAGTTCCACAGAAAAGATGTTAGAGCAATTGCTGAACGATTAAAATGTAAATCATAATGTAGCTGCTATTGCTAACCACAGCGAAATTGTTTTATTCTATCTATTTTAGGTCAATTTTTTTGCTCACCATTCTTTTATTCAATCGACAAGAAATTTAATAAGACAGTACACAGTTCATATATTATACCGAGATATTATTGATATTCTGTCTATGATCGTATATCAACAATGTCTATCATGTCTGTAGAGGGAGGATTGGATTTAAATTTTTACCCGTATACTTCAACAATTCTCTTATATCGTGTTTCAAATGAATGATTACATAATCGTAGATATAATCCCAGATGAGTATGTTTATGCTTATTGTCTAATATGAAAGACATAACTAATGATGTTAGATTAGTATTCAAATTTTGACTGGTGCTGACCTTGTTTTAGTGCTAAATCAAGTTAGCCCAACATCAAATTTTCGGATTCAATCAATTGAACTTTTCTCATATACGAATCAATTTAAGAACAAACTATATCGATTCAAACCTGACAAACTCTAGTAACAAGAATTCAAGATATTAATCAGTTATTATTTCATCAGCCTTTCATTGTTAGAGATATCTGAAACCATGTTAAACAATCTATAGTTCTACATATCCATTGTCTTTTCTGTTGAGTATTTGTGCACGATTGAGTCTAATATATATTTTTATGAGTTAAAACAATAGAAAATATTTGCAATTAATCAATTTTTAAATCATTATTATTGATTAAATATTCGAGATTATTTTTATTTTTGTTTTTCATTTCTTTTTCGTTTAGGTACTACAGTTAATTTAACAATACCTGATCATATCTTCACGTCATTTCTTCGTTATATGTTTGTTATATTTTTTTCTCAATTAGCTCCACGTATTCAAACATTAGCAAAATTATTAGCTCATCATTGGTCAGAATATTTATCTGATAAATATAATAAACCTTATGATGAAGCTTTATCAAAAATGGCTGTAATATTCATTCGTCGTGGTGATAAAATGCCTGAAGATTCATTTTGGCAAAAACATCAACGATGGAGAAATATATCAATGTATGTTAAAGGTGTGGTTGATCAAGAAAAACGTCGTCAAATAAATTATACAACAATATTTGTTATGACTGATGATACAACAGTAATGAAATCTATTCAAGAATATTCTCATGTTGGTTTAACTAGTTCAAATAACGATGAATCTTATGCACGTCAACATTTATATCATCGAGAAATAATATATAACGTCTTTGCTCCTCAATCTTGTTTTGATCCATTTATTCGTATTGGTTTTGATCAATTTTTAGCCAATGTACAATTTATTACTGATCATGCATCACTTGTTGTTGGACATAGTGATTCTAATGTTGGACGATATTTAGAAGAAATTATTTATGTTAATCGACAACATGAACCAAATGTACAAACATCGACATATGTCGTTAATGCGCCAGATTCTCTTGATTAGAATACTTAATAAAAAAAATTTAGGTTGTTGGCTTTGTTTCTCACGATAATAAATATAGGAACTTGCCAGATTTGATGACTTGTCTTGAACCAGCATACAATGTATGTGATTTTCTAGAGTAGTTTGTGGCGTATTCAATGGTATATAAAAAATCAAGTTTTGTGAAAATTTTTAAGTACTGAGAGTTCATGTATTAGTTATAATGCTTAAGGGATATTATAGGATACTTATAGATATTATGGTTTCTAAGATAAATTTATGCAAAGATTTTTGTAAACTCAATTGGATACAGTCATAGGTGCTCTTTGATTTTCTATTATCAATAGTTTTTGTTGTTGCTTTCTTCATTCTTAAAACTGGTCGTTTTTCTTAGATCTGGGTTATTTCTCGACTACCCAGGCAGACAATGAACGGTCAAAACTGCGTTTAAACGCGTCTATCAAGCGTTTATACCGTTTAAACCCCTTTAAACGTGTTTACCATTGAATTTCTCCGTTTTAAATCGTTTTTACGGTTTATTTTCAAGCAAACGTGACCAAAATCGTTAAAAACGCCCCAATTTCGCATTTTTACCGAAAAAACACGTTTTAACAACACTTTTCCGTTTTCTTGCGTTATCAAAAGATAAATCCAAACTAAAAAATTCTTTATTATTNAGGCAGCAACAACAAGCTTATCAGCATCAATGGATAAATCAATGGTTTTATGGACTTTTGATGACAATCAAAAAATGTATATCGATAAAGTAAAATCATTTTGTATTCTTTTTTTTTTTGCTTTTACACACAACAACTCTTTTTTGCTCTAATGATTTTATTAGGCTCGTGTTGGTGAAATCGGTGGTAATACACTTGGTTTTTATGGATGTACATTTAGTCCATGTGGTTCATATATCCTTGGTCATGGTTATGAAGGTGCTTTACATTTATGGAAAATTGAAGAAGTAGAATTAATAATTCTATTATTATGTTGACTAGAAAATTCTTTTTTTTTGTTTTGTAGATTGATGACCGAATTAATTTAATTCCACAAGTAATTAATAGTGGACATTTTAATACAGTTGAAGATTGTTGTTGGGATAAACATAGTGGTCGTTATTTATTAAGTGTATCAACAGATCAAACAACACGTTTACATGCTGAATGGAAACGAAATGGAGTAAATAAATTTTTTCGTCTATTATTTAAAAGTTTTCTTTTTTCTTTTATTTTTGAAAGATAACTTCATGGCATGAAATTGGTCGACCACAAATTCATGGTTATGAAATGAAATGTTTAGCTTTTATTGGTTCAAATCAACAACGTTTTGTATCTGGTGCTGATGAAAAAATTTTGCGTGTATTTGATTCACCAAAAAATTTTCTTGAAAATTTTGCTCGTATAACGAAAATTAATGTTGATGAAGATATTCAAGTAAATATTTTCTGTTATTACTGAATATATCCTTTTATTTATATTTGTTTTAGAAAGCACAATCTTTGCCTGAAGGTGCTAATGTACCAGCATTAGGTTTATCAAATAAAGCAATTTTCGATAATAATGAAAATCAAACAACAACAACAACAACAGTAATGGATGATGATCCAATGACTGTTGATGGATTATATAAAGAAGGATTTTTTAAAGCTATTGTTTTGAATGGTAAGTTAGAGAGAAAAAAAAAGAAAAATTCTTATGGAAAAAAACAAAATACACATTCATTTTATTGAAGAACCACCATTTGAAGAACATCTTTTACAAAATACACTTTGGCCTGAAATTCAAAAACTTTATGGACATGGTTATGAAATCATTGCGGTTGCATCAAATCCATCTGGTTCAATTATTGCTTCATCGTGTAAAGTAGGTCATTCAATTAACTATCAACAATCACTTCAAAAACATACGACTTGTATTCATATATACAATAATGCGAATAAAAGTTTTTACTTCATCGGATCTTAGCCATTACATATGCTGAAGATCTGAAAACTTTTGTGCACATACTCTAGCAAGAATATAGATCAACAATAAAATCTTGCATCGATTACTTAAGTAAAAAGAGAATTATGATGAACAGTATTTATTTTTTTCTCTGACGAGGAAATATTCCCAAATGATTCGATCTGTTTTGATTCATTCATACCTCATTCTATAGAGTATATTGAGATAAGAAAAAGCCCAAAAGGATTCGTGCCCATGGCCTAGTAGTGAAGAGTTATGGCCATTTTACTCTGCGCTAGGCATTTTGCAAAAAAAAACAAAATGAAGAATTTCGAGCTGAAATTCTATCTATACATAGATTTAATAGTCATTATATAGTACTGAAAGTTTTAATGAAAACGAGCATGTCCTTCTCGATTTATTCAATTTAGAAAAAACCAATTGTTTACCATAGAAGGCCACAATAATTCAGTTTAGTTGGACATTGAATATTTCGAGAAAGACATGTTCGTTTTCGTCAAAAGTTTCAGTACTATATAATGACTATTAAATCTATGTATAGATAAAATTTCAGCTCGAAATTCTTCATTTTGGTTTCTTTTGCGAAATGCCTGGCTCACAGTGAAAATTTCAGTAAAATGACCATAACTCTTCACTACTAGACCATGAGTAAGAATCTTTTTGGCCTTTTTCTTATCTAAATATACTCTATAGAATGAATCAAAACAGAGCGAATCACTTGGGAATGTTTCGTCGTGAGCTCTATAACCTGTCAAAACAATACCTGCTAAAATTTGAGTTGTTTCTTGTCAAGTGCAGAATTGATTCTTGATATTTTTACATGAAAATGAGATCGAGTATATGATCTTATTCACACAAAAGATGTGTTAATTTGCTAAAATATTCGCGTTTCTAAATTTTCCGCACCAATATGATGATCATCGTTATACAATTTCTCTTAAATACAAGGTTTGCTTATGAAACTTGTAAGCAATCATTTTCTATTGTAGGCAAAACTTTCTTTAAAGTGTGATCTCGATACATTGAACTATCACTGAATTATTGATCTATAGAGAGCAATAGATGGTATTACTTCACATCCATGATTACAGTAAATGGCCACAGTTCTCAAAACACTTGATGAATTTAGATAAAATTAGTAATGCAAATAGCTGAAACAAAGCTCTAAAAAATATAGTGTTGATTGACTCACAAGGTTCAATCTTTCTAGAGTTATGAGGCTGACAGCAGTACTAGTGTGCCATATATCATTATTCTCTTTGAGCCTAAGAAATTGGAATGAGGTCGTATCACTAACGTACATTTTTGCTAAAATATATTTGCACAAGTTGTCAGGTCTTCGACTGCTGAAATTCGAGGGGACGGACATTTTTGTTCACTACTATATATATATATATAATCAGAATATCTCAAAAAACGAATTATTTTTTAATGAAATAAATTTGCATACCGTATACTAATCTTATTGACACTATAATAGATTTTGTTCTATTGAAATACAAAATCCGTTATTATCATGTCAATATGTGTTTGTGAAGTCGTGCGTTTAAAAAACGAAGACAAAGCATAGCTATATTTATATATATATATATAAACAAAGAGAACTATGGTGAGCATTTTTTTTTCATTATTTATGAAGGACGTCATTGAAAAATTCAAGAGTAATCAATAAAAAGAACGATCATTTAGTTATATAGCGGTTGCCATCTGTTGTCTGCGTATGGTTGATCCTCAGAGATTATAAAACTTATATATCTTTTAGTTGATTGTCAAGCCATTTTAGATATTATTTTTGTTGGAAAGAAAAGAATTAATTAATTCTATTGATCAATATTAGAAAATGTTTAATGTAATTTTTTTAATAAATTCACATTATGTTTTAGGCAAGTAAACAAACTGATGCAGCAATTATATTATGGAATACAAATACTTGGAAACCTATTCTTCGTCTTGCTATACATCAATTAACAGTTGTTCGAATGAATTTTTCAAATAATGGTCGATATTTATTATCTGTATCACGTGATCGATCTTGGTCATTATTTGAAATAGATGAAACAAGTATGTTTCATCTTATTTTTCTTTCATTATATTTTCACTTATCTTATATAGATTTTCAAGCTCATTTATATAAACACATATCTAGTAATAATCCATATCATAAACGTATAATATGGACATGTAGTTTTTCGCATGATGATAAATATTTTATAACGGGTGCACGCGATCAAATCATACATGTATGGCGTGTTAATGAAAAGAGTAATGATGACAATGAACATCCTTGTGAAAAAAAATATTTAAAATTAAATGATTCTGTTACAGCCGTTACATTTGCATCTCGATTAATCGAAAATGAAAAGTTTGTAAAAATATTTTTGATTTCAATTTGTTTTGTTTTTAAATAAATTTTTTCTTTTATAAATTTAGATATTTTGTAGTAGCAGGACTTGATAACGGTGCTGTTTTACTTTATACTTGGAACGAACAAATGTCTTGGCAATATTTAACATTAATTGCAGCACCGTGAGAAAAAATTTGATATTAAAAAAAAAAATAAAATAAAATAATTAGTTTTTCCAGGCACAAAAAAATTGAGTTAGTTTCATTTTTGCTATTAGATTAAAAATAAAAACCAATTCTATTTGTTATTAATTAAATTTAAAAATAGAATCGAAGATGGAATCATGTTTAGTCTAAATAAATTATTAAAACACCTGTGTTCATTATATTTCTTAGTATGAAATAATTCAATCGATCTTAGTTAGTTGGTATAATAGAAAAGCTGAATAGTTATTCATTAGGGAATATCGTAGTCGATAGAGAAAACCATGAAAATAAGTAATATTTATTTCTTTCGAGAAATTATATATCATTGTTTTCCTCATTACATCGTTGATAGAATTATTTCTCATGGAACTAAAGATATTCTAGTCATGGAATATTCTTCTTTTTTTTTTTTTTGTTTATTAAGGCAAATACTTATGATTACTTCATACTTATCTTCCGAAGAAACTATTTTTAACATTTGCATGTTCGTTAGATTGTTTTTTTTCGTACGTAATATGTTAGAAATAAAATCCTGGTAACTTATTAGGGATCGAAGAGAATATATTAAATATGAAAATCTTTTTTTTCGAATTACGGAAATTTATTGATTCTAGAAAAATAATAATAAAATTTATTCTGAATACATTCATTTTTTTCAAATATTGAATTTTCTCAAGGGAGTTATCAATAGTTTGATGAAGAAAAAATCGGTCTACTACCCATATTTCTAGATAGAAAAAAAAAAAATGTTAGTTGTATTCTCGAGAAAAAACAAAGCTTTCGATGAATCATTGTTTCTATATAAACGGAAAAAAAATAAATCAATCTTTTTGCAAATGTTTCTTCAAATAATTCAGTTCTTTTTATAGATGTAGTCAGTAAATAAGAACTAAAAAGGTCACCCAAACCCTTTTTAGAAGATTCACTTGTTCTCTAAAAAATCACTTGGAATTTGTCACTATTTATTAACATATTTATAATTCAGAGAACAAAAAAAAAATCTATAATTCGATAGAATGTTGATTACATTTGAATTTTTTGTTTTTTTTTATTCCTTCAAGACTCGGTTTTCATTTAACTGTGAATCAATTATGTTTCCGTCCATTATTATTATCATCATCGTCATCATATCAATTAGCCGGTTGTTCGAATGATGGCACTGTTCGTATTTTCAACATTTTACTATCGTGATATCTATTCTGTTGCTATTGTTGTTTTAATAAAAGAAAAAAGAATAACGAAGATTAATCTGATTTGTGTTTATGAAAAAATAACATTAATTAACATTTTTTTGTTTTTTTTTCTATATTTCAGATACTATTCGTTGTTTATTTAACAGTATTATGTTTCGTCGCAGTTTTTCTTTAAATCAATGTGTTGTCAACAGCTTAGAACATCAGATTATTTTTTCAAAACAAATCAGTGGTAAATTACCTAATTAATATGCTATATAGATTAGTTGTGTCAAATAGAATTGATCTTGTTTTTTGACTAAAGAGACTTTTCTATCATCTATTGTGTGAGTTGAAACTCAAGAGAAAGAACCCAAAAAGAAAAGAAAAAATAGAAAGAAAAGAAGGTAGTAATTGCATCCTCCGATTCGTTCTTTGTGTCTCTATGCGGTCCTCTTCTATATAGATATATAAATATATTGTTTCCCGTTCTCAGCCGTCTTGTTCTCTTTCTTCAACTTTTTTTTCTTTTTTTCTCTTATCTTACATGAGAAAATAACGAAGTATTACTTTTGTCCTTGAGACATAGGGGAAAATCTTCAAGCGTATATGGATACAATGATTGTTAAACGATGTGAAAAGTAGTATGCATGGCTAAATTGATTCACTCGACATCATAACATACAAATGTTCAACAATAGATAGAACAATAAATAAAAAAAAAAAACGAAAGGAAAAATTCGATGAAAGCTCATGTATACAAGATGCGTCATAGAAGAACTTCTTTTTTTTGCATTTTCTCTCGCGTTTTTCTTTTGTGTCGATCGATCATTCTAGCTTACTCAACTACTTGACTTTCGACAGCATAGGACCAGAGAGAATACGAGAGAGTGAGGGAAAATGAGTGAGTGAGAAAGAAATGCAAGTTTTTGTCACACTTATCTGATAAACAAAAATGGGAAAGCAAAAAAAAAAAGGCAGAGGAGAACAAAAAAGGAAAAAAAGAATGACATGGTCGTTAGTTATATTAGGCTTCAGAATCTTTCTATGTTTTTTCTTATCTATTTCAGGCTCATTTGAACCGAGCTAGATGTTTGAATGGCGGATGGCAATAGCCACCCATTCAATAATGATGTTATTGCTGACGATACGATAGCTCAATTACAAAAACAACTATCTCACCACCACCAACAACAACATCAACATAATTCCAAATCTAAAGATCTTATTGATCTTCTTTCCTCAAATAATACAAGTAATCATTTTTTAAATTCAATCGATCCATCTATTAATATATCATCCCAAGCTGTATCCGATGATGATTTTAATCGTCTTAAATCAATAATACGTTCAACAATATGGCCAATTGATCATCTTATTCGCCGACAATTATGGATGAATATATTAACATTAAATCGAGTTAGTACTGCAAAACAACATTACAATACTCATAATGCATCACAAACACCTATATCAACATCAACGATAACAATTGATAGTACTTTACATTCATTACCGTCAAAATTAAGTCAATGGCCAAATTTTGTTGAAACAACTAATTTATGTTTTTATCATTTAACAGAATCAAGAGGATGTTTATTATTACAACATATTTTATTTACATTTGCTTTAAATCATCCAGATTTAACTTATTGTCCAGCATTAGAACCATTATCAGCTTTACTTTTACATTATTTTAATGAACATGAAGTATTATATTTGATTAATCGTTTATTAATTAAACATTGGTTATGTGGTGAAACACGTTTACAATGGGAAGCTAATTGTAATGTATTTAAAAAATTATTAAAAATATATTATGTAAGTTAGATATTAAAAAAAAGAAATAATTGAATTTATTCTAATAGAAATCAACAGCCGATACTATTGAATTACGCTATACAAATACAAAAGTATTTTATCAAGAATGGTTTTGGTGGATATTTCGTTATCTACCATTTTCTTATCTTGTATAAAAAATCTATTTATTTATTGATTTCTTTTTTTACTGAATTTATTATTTTTTATATTTAGGTAAAAATCATGGATTGTTTCTTTCTTGAAGGTCCAAAAGTTTTATATCGTATTAGTTTAGCACTTGTTCATCTATTTATTAAAAGTATGTAAAAGAATTACTTAAAAAACAAAAAAAAAAGAAGCAAAAAAAAAATCAACAGTTGCTTTTTGTTTTTTCTTACTATACCATGTCATTTTGTAGAACCTCAGTCGTACAATTGTTTGTGTAAATATTCACATTTGTTTCCTATATTTGCACTTTCAAAATATATGCTTATTTTATTTATTTTTTTTTTTTATTTTTTTTAAACAATATTCTACAGTCTACACATCATAATGTATTGAAATAACATATTTAATACTAACATTAATGCATTTTAGAAAATGCATGAGTACTAACGATATTATTTTTATTTAATGCTTTGAAAAGGGAAAAAGGGGATTTTAGAGGGATATTATTTTATTTTGAGATTTTGCTATTGTTTTCATGAATTGATTATTAAATATCATGCTTTTATTTTTATTATTATTATCTAGCTGTTAAACACGAATCGAGTGGAAAAATTCAAAATATGGCAGAGTTTTGCCAACAAATTCCTGTATCTATTGAACATCTATTACATGTAAGTAATTCATATAAAGTAATGACTATGATACATGAAACATGAGCAGATCTCTAAGTAATTTTATAATGAAAAGGCCGTCATTTTCTTAATTAGAAGAAGAACATAGAATAAATTTCTTTATAGAGACAGAATTTAAAATAATATAATGTCATTAACATTTAAAGACTGTCATTTGTACACCTGATAATATCATTTTATTAATCAAATCAACTATCTATATTGAGTCTAAGATTTGGTTCTTTTTCAGCAAGTAATTTACACTGACTATGTTAGAAAAAAAAAATGAATTTTAATTTGCAATCATGAAATTAATGTGATAATTAGTAGTACTTGAAGATTGTTAATTGCGAGAGTAATTTTTTTTTTAGGTTGCATTTCATATTCGAAATTTAAAACGAAGTACAATAGAACAATTAATTGAGCATGAGGAAAAATTATTACATACAACTCGTTATTTTCCTCGAACAGATGATATGGATCAATCTAATAGTAATATTAATACTAATAATAATAATTCGAATATTATTCATGGAAATATGAGTGAACGACAGTCAATTTTTATTACTCCTCAACATCTTACACGAATACCAAATACATCCATACTGGATTATCAACAAGTATTTATTAGATTATTTAAAAATAAGAAAGAAATTTTAATATTTTGTTGTTTTTAGTTTGTTACTCTATGGAATTGGCTACCTGCTCGTCTTAGCCTTTCTCAACCTGTTCTAGTTTTTACAACTCAAGAACATGGATTTCGTTTACAAACTTTATTAGAAAAAATCGATGATATTGAATATTCAATATTAATTATTAAAACAACTAATGGCGAGGTTAATTTTTTTTGTTTTTGTTTTTCTTTAATAGAAGTGAGAACATTTTTGTCTTTTTCTTCTGATTCATTTTGAGAATTTGAAAACATGAATAAGAAAAGATCATTTGTCTTGTAAAATACTTCTACTTATAATTTTGTTCTTTTTCTTCTATTCAAATAGATATTTGGTGCATTTTGTGCTGGTCTTTGGTCTGATCGTCATAATAAAACATATTTTGGATTTGGTGAATCATATTTATTTACACTTGCACCAAAACAAATAAAATATCCTTGGGTTGGACAACAACAAGAGAATGATAATCGTCAATATAAAGTTAAAAGAGAACTTTTCTTATTTGTTAATAATGAAAAATTAATTATTGGCGGAGGGTAAACAATAAATAAATGAATGAAAAACAAAATATAAAAATTTTTCATTTTGTATTTCATTTTAGTAATGGTGACGGTTTATCTATTGATGCATCATTATGTGAAGGTCGCACAGCTCATTGTGAAACGTTTAATAATGAACCACTTTGTTCATTACCGTATTTTTCAATATCAGTTTTAGAAATGATTACTTTTGATTTTTCATCATCCTAGTCATTTTAAATGCAAAATTCATTCATTAGTATATATACATATATATATATATATATGTGTGCGTGTGTGTGTGTATGTGTGTATCTTTTTCTTCCAATTTTCTACGAAAAAACAAAAACAAAAGCAAAATTTAATCTTGTGAGAGAATAGAAGTACATTATTTTATACGTACAGTAGTGAATAACAGTTTGTTTCTTGCCAAATCTTAGCTAATATAAGTATTAGAAATCTGAAAATTTATGTACATATAATTTGTTAAGAATGTAGTCCAAAGACATGATTTTATTTCGATTAATCACATACAGATAGAATTATGATTGATGATAACAAGCTGTTTATTTATTTTTCTATTGACATTTATAAATGTAGAAAGGAAAAGCTTTATGAACTTGCCAATTCTTCAATATATATTCCCATATTTAAGTTATCCATGTTTTTGAATTCATTAAAGTTCATCAACTTTTTGTAGAACTGAAAGACATTTTACTGTAACCATTAATATGAAGAAAAATGAGCCGCTCTTCTCTTGAGACTTTAATTTAGTTTGTAGTACTATAACAAATTGAAAGTAAACTTTGAGATAAACTTTTCTTAAAGTTCAACATTATTACTTGCATTTTTCAGAAATGATTTTTCTAGGTAATAAAAAAAAAATTTCTGAATTCTAAGAATACAGAGTCGTTTAACAACAAAAGATCATAAACTAAACTCTAATGTCATGTCAACATAACAAGCATTAGTCACACATTTAATAAAAGCCGAAGCTAAACTAAATAGAGAGCCTTGTCAAATTGAAAAGCTCAAAGCATTAATAAATGTCATCCGTTCATAACTCGCTTTAAACTTAATCAATCTAACCGACATCTTACCTCTTACCTACATTTATTGGTATTTAGTATGCACATACAAATTCTTAGATCTCTAACAAGTATGGCTATTGAGATGGGACAGAAAATAAACTTTTGACTACTACTGTATACTTTTGTTTTGGTATTTTATGTGTTATCTTTGTTTATTGTCTTTCGAATGACTATTTTTTTTTTTGTGTATAAGTGTTTTGTAGAGATTTTACTTTTGTGTTTTGATGCAATAAGATGAAAAAAAAAATGAGATTGATGAATATTATTTGTTCGTAGATGAATTTGAATCATTTAATTTTATTAATTGTTTTAAATACGGAAATCTTTGCACTTAGACCAATACATTTAACAATTGTTGTATGTGGTGATAGGTATAAAATAAATGGAAAACAATGAGATTTTTATTTTCACATCTATTTTATTTATTTTTGTTAGACTTGAAGAAGCACTTAATGCATTGAAATCATCATTAATTTTTACACCATCACCAATTATTTTTCATGTTTTTACTGAAGATCATTTAAGAGAACAATTTACAGAAAAAGTAATATATTAATTTGACTTTTTTGTTCGTTTTATTTCAATTAATATAATTCTGAATTTAAAGATTAATTCAGAATGGCCTATTGAATATAAATCAAAATTTCAAATTGAGTTTTATCAAATTCAATTTACACGTGGAAATGATGAACGATGGAGAAAACTATTTAAACCATGTTGTACTCAACGTTTATTTATTCCAGTTCGTTAAATATATATAGATGTATAAATAAAATATTGAATTTCTTGGTTTTGTTTTTCTCGTTTTTAGGATATACTGACAAGTATTGACTCAGTAATTTATATTGATACGGATATTTTATTTTTAAGTAATGTAAGAAGTTTATGGCGTTTTTTTCGAAAATTTAATTCAACTCAATTAGCTGCATTGACACCCGAACATGAAGATCCATCTATGGGATGGTATAATCGATTTGCACGTCATCCATACTATGGGTCAATGGGTAGGGTATAAAAACAATTTATCATAAATATTTTAGTACGATGAAATTACGAAATCTTTTTTTTTTCTTTATTTCACCATTGATGAAAGAATTCATGTGTGATTTTTAGTAAAATATGAACTTCGCTTTGATTTTTTCATTGAAAAAAAAAACAAGGGGGGATGTTAACTAAGAATAAATCATAGACTATAACGTGATCATTAAGAAAAACTATTGATCAATTCTTTCTTCCGTATTTTTATACTATGCTCCGATAATCTAATCTCATTAGAAAGCTGAATAGGAATATTTTTGCTTCATAGCTCAGAATAAATCTTCATGAGAAAGCTTCCAAAAGCAAAGCATTTTAAACTTTCATGAAAAATTTTAGCAGATAGAAAGTTTAAAGAGTCTTATCATTATTTCGGGAAGATTTTTTTATATGAAGACATTTTCTGCGAAGAAAAATTCACAAAACATTTTATGATTTTTTGTTTTGTGTCTTTTAGAAAATGGAATAAAAAGACTTTCTGTCGAAGTTTTAGTTTCTTTCACATCCGAAAACATTCGAGAACTTTGATTTTATAAGGAAGTTCATTTAAACTAGCTTGAGTTGACTGGTAAATTGAAAATATTTTTGCAATTGGTCGGTCATGAGAACCGTGAAAAACGGAAGTACAGAATGAAAAATATGAGAAACAAAAAAACTACCTTGTGTTTTTCGTTTTGTATTCAATGTGGAATATATTAACGCATGTAGCTAATTTACAAAAGAATTGAATGAAAAATTTCTATTAAATGTTTTAGCATCATCGGGTCAAACGAAAAAGGAAATATTAATATTGTCTACAGTGTAGTGCTTCATTCAGCAATTCGTTTATATTAGTACTTAACTATAGATTTTTGAAAATAATTAATGTTTCTTTTTAACTATACATCTATATTGAAAATAATAAACAGTCATATCCTCCTACTCTTCATCAGTTGATTTCATAGTAGTAATACAAATTTATATTTAATTTACACAGGACTCAATTCTGGTGTAATGTTAATGAATTTAACACGTATGCGTCAAATGAACATGGTTTCTAAGTTAATGACTATTTTTGATAAATTTCATTTAAACATAACTTGGGGTGATCAATGTTTATTAAATATTTATTTTAGTTATTACCCAGGTAAATCTTCTTTGGTTTAAATAAAACAAATGTAAGCTCATATTTCTCTTTTTTTCCTGAATATTCTAGAACAAATCTATGAATTTAGTTGTGATTGGAATTATCGACCTGATCATTGTATTTATGAAAATAATTGTCAAATGGCTAAATTATATGGTATTAAAATAATTCATGGCTGTCGTAGTGCATTTCATAATGATAAATATCAAGAATTTAAATCTATTTATCAAGTTATTCATAATTGGAAATTCGATTCAAATTTAAAAAACTCATTATTAATAGAAATAATGAATAATTTAAAAAATTATTCATTAACCAATTGTGGTAAATCTCAAGAATTATTTACAAAACATTTATCAAAAGAAATATCATCATTAAATTATTCATTAAAAAATCTATTTCATATTGCTTTGATATTTAATAATAATTGGAATTTTATTGAACAATCATATATTCTTCTTAAATCTCTTATGATATTTTCTTCAAATAAAACTTATCAAATACATTTACATGTTATTATAACTGACAATAAGGCTCAAAATTATTTTTCTAAACAAGTAGAAATATCGAAAAGAAAATCTATAATTAAATAAATTATATTTAGATTGAATCAATGTACTACTCAATAACATATTACAACGCGACGATAAAGCATCCGCTTCAATTATCGGTATGTTGAATTCTTTTCGAATTGTAAAGCGTGTTTCCTCTATAGTCTAGAAGAGCAAGTCGGAACTTGCTTTACAATAGAATGACGTTATTAAAAAAGAAATATGTCACTACGAAACACACAGTATTTGTCTGTCATTAAATTCAAACAAGGAAATGTCTTCTTCCTTTACTAAGTTTCTTTATAAATAGAATAGAAAGACTAAAGTTCAGATAACTGTCGGTGAAATAAAAAAAAAGATATTCGTGAAATAATAATTTGAAGATAATAACAATCGAAAAAATATTTTTAGACGATATTAAATGTTGATCGTTTTGTTTATTTAAATCCGAATATAATATTTATAAATTCTTTTGATAAATTATGGTCATCATTTGAGCAATTTAAATCAAAACAAGCTATTGGAATATTTGGTCAATGTCAAATTTCAGGTATTATTTTTATTTTATTTTTATTCATATGAAAATCTTATATATATATATATGTTATTATATCTTAAAGCTACTTCTTTTTAATAATCAGTAAGTATTTCATATATATAATGATTATGTTGGTTGTGGCTTTGTTTACTATGTGTGATTGCTCTTGATAAATCTGATTTTAGCTTATTTTAAAAAAACACGTCTTATTATTGATTATATTTAGGTACTTCAAATGTGTTACTTATTCATTCAGCACAAATGAGAAATTTAAAAATTGATTTCGAAGGTGTTAATTATCTATCTACAGGTAATTGAAAGGTCTCTTAAGTGGTTAAATTTAAAAATTTTGTATTATAGAAAATATATTCTTTTTACCATGCAAATATATTCTTGATCTTGATCATTGTCAATCGAAAGAAGATATGTTATTTCTTTCTGAAACAATAAACCATTCATTATATGGAATTTTATATAAAATTATCAGTCAAGTATGTTGATATTTTATCATGTAAAGATATTTATTTTTTTGTTTGTTTCTTTGAATTTTTTCTTTAGTTTGATTTCACAAAATCAAATCATTGGAATGATTCTATTGAGAATGAATTTCATCAAATTGAAAATACACCATGTCGAAATGAATTAATTGAATTATTTATAACAAATAAAAAAAACTAAACCATACAAATTTCAATTCTCTTTTCATTTTTGTTTTGTTTTTTCTGTTTTATTGTTTTTTTTTATTTCAATAAATCTTTTTTTAGATGAATATTTTTTCTATTAGGCAAAAATGGCAATCGAAATAGAAAATTCTATATACATATCAATGTAAATTTCATCACATAAATACAATGATGAATTACTCATATCTAAAGGTAAATCTTTTATATATGAGACTTATGTATATATGTATATATACACACAGACAAACATGTATTACACTTTGACAGCAAGAAAAAAAAACATAGTTTTAATCATGCAATGATATGTAGCATTTCTCTGTCACGTACACATCACTGTGCTATTAACAACAACATGGTATCGACAACAAGAAAGAAAAGGATGTAGGAACGAAAGAAAATCGAAAAAAAGAACGTAATCACTAACAGTGCGTACGTACGCAACTACGTGTGTATGTGTAAATCAAAGAATCCACTCGCTATATAACATACACATATCCTTGCGCAACTTGCAGTGTGTCCACGAACTGAGTTTGTGTCTTTGTGTTTATGTCAAAGAAGCAAGATAGAATGCAAAGAAGATGTGGCAAAAAAAGCGACGACGAGAGAAAAAACATAAAAAACACCCCGAGAGTTGATCATACTGAGGGTGCGTGAAAGAGAAAAAAGAGAAACTGAGAAGGAGAAAGACATTTATACGTTACCGCAGTCGTTTTTTTCTCGCTTGTTTTTTTTTTGCTTTTTTTCTTTCGTCTGGTTTCGTCATCAGGCGCCTGTACTCTATAAATAGGGGTATCTTTACTACTATGCTTTATTATTGAGCTTCATAGTCATTTTTAAAGTGTTTTCTAGATAAAATGATGGAATATTCCTTGCGGTTATTTACTTTCACTCTGCTTCTTTTTTTTTTCTACATAAACGTTTTTTATTAATTGCGATAAACTTAGTGGTAAGGGCTTTAGAATAAATTGATCAATTTCATATATGATATTTTCGATGTAGAACACTGTCACCTGATTGCTTGTATATATTTATTACTCCATTTAATCATAACTTAGTACACGTGCAATTATGATAAGAATACCATTAGTAGCTTTTGTACTCTTGTGTAATGTTTGAAACTATTCTGATGGTTTTGTCTTTTACGCGACAAAAGTAAAAAATACTATTGACTGTATAATATGCACTTTTATTCTCAATTCGCACTTCTTTTTTCTTTCATGCATGCACATCTTTGTACTTCATTTGCGCTTTTATTATTATTGTAGTTGTACTCTCGTAAACTGAAGAGATGAGTAATGTGTTCTATATGGACGTCTGTTTTTCTTTTTGTTTTTTTTTTGAAAAGCTTTCTTTTGCATTCAGAAAAAACAAAAATATTGAAAAAATAGTCATTTTTCCCAATATTGTTGTCAATCTCGTTTTCTTCTTCGTCCGTCTCTTTCTCTTATTCATTGTCGCTCAAGTAAGTAGGAAGAGGACTGGTTTTGTTATGCACATAGTAACATCTGTTTTCTATACGAGAATGTATGTCAGATGAAACGATACAGACATATGTTGTTTTCATTGTACGACTGTTTCATCGTACGCTTTGTAGTGCGAAAGTTGTGTATGTGTGCTTATTGAGCACCATAGACGAAAAAAACACAACTCATTTTCGGACAAAAACAATAATAAGAATAAGAATAATACATTTGCATAGATGAATCGAGATAGAAAGAAAAAGGAAAATAAGTAACGTCAGCTGATGAATGCAATTGCTTGCTTTCACTTTCTTTTTCTTTCCTTTCTATTCAAATCGACGTATCTATTTTTTTTAAAATTTCTCTTCTTCTTTTTATTTATTATTTATCAGTATGCTTTCAACCTATTTTCTTCGAAGTACTTTGTAAGATACATTCTTCTTTCTTCTTCCTAAATTTTTGTATGCACATGATTTAGCTTTTTCCCCACAAAAAAAGTTGCTGGCTGAATCATGCACGTTCCATTGATAATAAACAGCTGAAAAATTCCTTTGCGTACAACATTAGAGAGGCAATAGTAAGTGAAGAAAAAAAAAAAAGCAGACGAAAAATAACAAAAACAAAGTTTCTGTTTGGTGTACGTCATTAAAAAACTGTTTTCATCAGCAAATTCCATGCACATACCCACACCCATGTTTTTATCCTTTCGAATTGCAAAGAAAAAGAATAATAATAATCATACTACATGTCTTGTATTTTGAGTAGGAAAATATTTATTTTGTTATTTTTTATTTATTTTAGACGTACACTAAATGGCGTGCGATGAGGTGTCACCACCCAAAAAACGTTGGCAACAACGAAGTTGTTCATCAACGCCTTCACCATTATCAATAGCACCTTTCACATTAGACGCAAGTCAATGGCGTCATCAGAGTGTACTTGTTCTTGATAATCAAAATCTAAACATATATCATATGGGTACTATTCTTGACATAATTGATTCTCATCTTATTACAATATCACTTCGTGATCAACAATCATCAACGCTTACTGTTGATTTATCACAACCAATATGTAATCATTTACCATCAATTATAATTGATAATATTCCTGCATGTCAAGATCTTGTTATCAATACACAAGTCTGTGTTCGTCGAATAAAAACTAGTAAATTAAATCAATTTCAATGTGGTCGAATACGAGCTAAACATCCAACACGTTTAGAATTTTCAATTGAATTAAATGATTCACATAATAATTATGATGAAATAAATCAAGATGAAAATGATAAAGAAGATATATGGTTCACAAGACAAAATATTCGTTTATTAATTGAACCATGGCATGAAGAATTACGTCTTTATCGTGAAAATTTACCTCTGTCAACTATGTTTCGACCAATATCAGTTGAATTATCATCGAATAATAATAATGATGAACAACAAAAAATAGCATTTCCAACACCACCAATTGAAAATAAAGATGAAGATGATGAAGAAGTCGAAAGAGAATTACAAAAACACGAACAAGCATCTAATAAATTACAAGGAATAAAAAAAGGAGATATATTTACAATGAGGTAAAAGAATAATTATTTCCTTATTTTGTTTTTTCTTTAATTATTTTCTTTCTATTTTTAAGTAGTACGGGAATACGTAAAAAATTTAATGGAAAACAATGGCGTCGCTTATGTGGTATCGATCAATGTCAAAAAGAATCCCAACGACATGGTTTTTGTTCAAAACATTTATCACAAATGCGTGAACCAAATGCCTTTTCTCAACAGATGCAACGATTTGTTGGTTCAATGGGAAATTTTCATCATATTGCTGCTTTTCCATTTCTTGCAGAACTTTATCAACATCGTTTTGATTATGGTCCTATATTACCCCCGCCGCCGCCACCACCACCGCCACCATCATCAGCAGTACCATCAATTTATCATTCGACGGTTCCAGTATTACCAAATGCATTAAATACAATCTCTTCACTGCGATCATATTCAACACCATCCCCATCATCGACAACACCATTACTAGTCAACCCAAATCAATCACCTAGCGCTTTCGTATCACTTATACCGGTTGCTCGACAACATTCCGTCGATTTAACTCCACCACCATCATCTTCATCATCAACACCTGTTCCATCCAATAATACGAATTCATCTGTTCGTCGATCGAGTGACGATGATGATTCAGATATTGATATTGAAACGTTACCACCACCAAGTAAGATGCAAAACAAAACAAATATATCAAGTGAAAAACAAGATTCTTTTTTTCTTTTAGCCAATAAACGACTTCGTTGCGATTATAATGAAAACGGCAAGTACAATTATAATACAAATAAATAATATTAATGTTGTGTCCTACAACTGTTATTGTAATTAAAACATTTTTTTTAAAAAGTTTGTTTTTTTTTTTTTGATAAAGACGAAGCAGTTGATCGTTTTATTTTTATTTTTCTTTCCATGATTCTTTTCTCTTTCTGTTCATCCTTTGTCTGTTTTCGATACAATCAATTTCTCGTGTCTTCTTACCTTTTGCTTATATCCTTTTTTTTGTTTACTTCAAACATGTGATGAGCTAGTCAAGTCGGATCAAATCATGGTGTGTATGTTTACCTATTTAGTGGTTAGCAAAAAAAGACGGAAACCTTGATGTGATCGAGGCCGATTTTGCACTTTCATTTGTGTCTTCTTTTTTATTATTCAAATATTATTTTCTTTTCGTGTTTGTTTCTTAAAGAGATGTGTCGAGTTTGTTTTCTTCCTGATAAAGTTGAACGTGCCACTGTTGATCTCACAAACTACTATTATCTGATGTTATCATCTGGTGTGGTGAAGCATCCTGTTCTCGTTTTTAATTCTGTTTATCCGGTTCTTCTTTTCTCTTTCTCTCTCTCTCTATTTATCTTTTTGGTTTTATGCATAGTTTAGATATTATAAGTGTTATAAACACAAGAAGTCTTCTTGTTTTTTTCTTTAGTTTATTCTATGAACTTTCGTTAATGAAACATAGAAAGAGAGAGAGAGAGAGAGAGCATAGAAGATTTTTGTAGCAACATTGCATCATTATAGCATGATTATTGCGATTTCAAATTTTTTTCATAATGTAGATTTAACTGCTGTACGTTTTTTTCAGAAAAAAAAAAACATGTAAGACAATGAATTCATATATATTGAAAACTTTCACATCGGTAAGCTTAGTTTCAATGAATGTTGAATTTACTGAAAATCTTCTTTGCATTGAGGCAATAATCAGGTAACGCTTGTTGTAGGAAACATTGCTCTAGATCATAATATATACTTTAAAAAAAATATCTAAACCAACGATAGAAATAGGTTTTATTGAGTAACGATTCATAATTTAAGGATAGATGTATAGATCTTTTCACTATATACTCTAAAATATTGCTTATTAATTGGATGGGGTTGCTTGAATTAGATTAGAATTGTATACATTTATACAAGATTAATTAACTTTCTGTATAATTAATTTTGCTCTGCATGAATGTCATTATTGAACAACCATCGAGTGAGATCTATATTTGCAATATAAGGCAACGCTAAAGGGCACCTTTTCAATTCATAAAATTTTAATTTTGTTTATAAAAAACTGGGGCGATAATTATGTATGTGGGTGAATAATGAAAACATTGACCTATCATTAAATGGAATGATAAAATATAATTAATTAATTAATTAATTACACGTTTTTAAGAATTTGTTGTTATAAGAACGGATTCACAGTATACAATGTGCAATAATCGCGATATATGTTAGTACATAATTTTCTTCGCTTATCTTGAGATAATATATGTAACGTGATCTTATCTACTTGAATTGAGTAAATGATGTTTTTTTTCGTATCTTCCATTTTTCATATCAAGTTAAAATAAAAACAACTCTTTATAAAGAGATTTTATTTAGTTTTACAAAAATTATCTACAGATTTTTGTTTAGACTATACGCTTACGGATGTTTCTACTATGTTGAGTGTTACCATTAAAACATAGACATATATAAATAAAACTATTGACATCTTGAAGTATATTTGTAATAGAAAAAGAAACATAAAGTGAACACGATTTTTAAGAACTTTACAATACAATATAACGAATATGAACATTTTAAATTCATTGAAATCTATCCTTTTTTTACATATTGATGATGTGTCTTGATACAAAATAATTTTTAAGATAAATAAATAAATAACATGCGGCTCATAAACAGAAAAAATTTCCTTTTTTAATAAACGTTAATAATTTATTGGATTATATTACTTTTTTGGAAGAGTATATTCTATCGATATTGAACAATATATATCCGTATTAAGAAAATGATATAAATAATCAAATGATTCAATATTTTTGTTTCAGATGTCCGTTGACAATGTGATCGTTGAAGATCAGGTTTGTTTGTTTTTTCTTTGAATACTAGTTTCATTTAAAATATATCTTCTAGATACAACTGTCATTGAGCGACAATGCTCGACATTTAAACTGGACAGTTATTGTAGTCACAGCATCAGACCAAGAAAGTGCTTATGCATTTGATTTTAGTCTGTATACTTCAATATCTATACATTCTGATGAATAATTTTGTCTTGTTATAGTTCTTCGACAACGACAACAGTATGGATTAATCGATAAATCAACTATTATACTTACTGTTAATGATCCCCAAGAAAAACTCGGGAGTGGTGGAGCAACATTAAATGCACTCTTAGTTGCTACAGAAATTTTGAGTGCTAAGGCTGGCTACTCTGTTAGTTAACAATTATTTTTGAAGAATATATGGAATATTTATTTTATTAGCTTATCAATACAAGTGTCTTACATTCCGCACATATATTAATTCTTCAGACAGTAACCTTAAATTTTTTTAGAAATAATATCATTTATATTTAATTATTTAAAGGGTCGTATATTTCCATATGATGCGTGTCATCGTTCATTAGCAACATTACCTGCTCGTTTTGGACCGAATCGCCCATGGCTTTTAACCAATTTAGATTTACTTATATACGATTTTAATAACCTTGTAAGACTTTTTTTATTATCTATCATCCTAGAAAAATAATAAAGAAAATATCTAGATTGCTTCGAGTCAATTGCCCTATGGTGTTTGGATTAGTAGTACAGATGCATTTGTAACATTACCGAAAAGTGGTACATTTAGAATGATTGATATATGTATTTATTTATTTATTATGATTTTTTGTTTCTTACATTTCAAGGTATTCAAGTTCCATTAGATAGTGATATTCATGTATTGGCAACGTTAGAAGACATTCAATATGCCACCGGGCATGGTGTTTATATTATTAATAAAGAGAAAGTAATAAAACAAAAAGAAAGAGATTGTTTTCACTTAGATTTTCTTTTTTTCTTAAGAATATTGTTACAAATATTTTATATCGTGCATCTATTGATGAATTGAATAAATATGCAAACAATGATCACAAAGTACCAACTGTAGGTAGAATTCGGAGAAAAAAAAACAAAATTACATTTGTCAGCTTCAAAAATAGTAAGAGAAAATAAAAACACATTGAACGTGACAAAAGTTTTGCAATATTTTTTGTTTTACATCTAACTCCGAGATGCCTCATTGAATGTTCTACGTGAATCACGAGATCAAATCTTCTTATCTATTTAAGAAATTTGAATAGACTGCTAACACTGAACACGTGTGTCATTGTGTCTTTATTTTCTTCAAAAAAGAAAATAAGAGAAAGTTGAAAATTGTTGAATTTTGGTTTTGATAGTTATTGTTTATTCAATTTAAGGGATAACGCTTGTAACCAATCCGATACCTCAGGGTCACCTTCAAGGCATGCGAATTATTACTCATCTTCAACTTAAGTATATGTGCAAAAAAAAAAACATGTGTCAATTGATCTAGGCACCTTGCCCTAGAATAAAGCGTGTTTTTTGTTATGTCACTCTCAAATATATCGTCTAAAACTAGTGAGTTCGGAGAAGTTGACGTCAACTCAAGATAATGAAAATACGTTGAGCAGCAATTAGTACCGACTTTGCAGGAAGTATTGGTGGAATGATGAATGTTTTGATTTTTTACAATGTCTAGGCCAGTCCATTTTATCTAATATTGATTTGTTTAAAATGAACCTTAATTGTCAAACACAAAATGGATTTTTCCGATATTTTCTGATGAAGAATAACACGATGATACACATGGGCGGGCCGGCATAGGGGCGAGAGGGGGCAATTGCCCCCCTCAAAAAAATTTTTTGGCTGGGACTTAAGAAGAATGCCATGAAAACAAGCGTTTTTAAGCGAAAAGGTGCTTATTGCCCCCCCTGAAAATGATGGTCCGGCCCGCCAATGATGATACATGTGTTCAGTATCAGTAGTCTATTAAAATTTCGAAAATAGCTATAAAGACTTGACCTTGTGTTATATGTTCTACTTTTGTTAGAATAAATTTAAGGGCAAACGTGAGGTCATTTCTAGGCGAAACATAAGGTAACTTTATTTTATAAAAAGAAAGAATGATTCGACTCTCGGAGTATATCACACATATATTATATATGTATATATCACCAGGTATAGCAAGAACAGAAACAATAGAAAATGCAGAAAGAAATAATGAACGACGGTATAGATGTCGGATATAACACCTTGTAACTCAAGAAGAACATTCAGTGTCACATCTTTTGAGAAAAAAAAAGATCAACATTTTATCATGTTCCTGAACAGAGTTAGATACAAATCAAAAAAGTATCACAATACTTTTGTCACATCCAACATTCATGAGGAATTAGTTTATTTAAACGATAAAAATATAAAACGAAACACTTAGAGTATTGGTAAATAAATAATCACAGAGATAGCATCGATCGATAGCATTGAACAACAATCAATACTTGAAAAATTACAATACAAGTGGGTCGGTCTATTCTGTTTATAATGACAAAGTATGAAACTCTTTATTCAAGACCTGTCGAAGAAATCTGTCAACAACTCTATTACTAAGAATAGTTGTTTTTTTTCGCAAATACAACATGGTTTAGTACAAATAAGAAACTTTTTTTTTTTAAATCACTTTGCCAAATTGAAATATTCATTACAAACTATTTAATTTTCTTCATTTACACTTTATATTATTTTTGTTTTATTTAGATTTGTAGTATCGTTTTTTTCTCGGTTAGTTTTGCTGAAAAATTATTGAGTAAGACAAGCAATAAGCCAAAACATGCGTTCAAAAATTTGTGTTTCTATTTAGATTTTCATGCTATTCCACCACTTGATGGTTGTACTTATGAAGGCATTGATAGTGGATCACAGCCAAATAAAGTAAAATTAATAAAAAAAAAAAATAACCGTTTTTTTTTACTTTTGTATTAGAATATTTTGTCTTTTTTTAGCTATCACTCTATTTTGATTTTTTACTTGCTGCCTGTATTGATGTATCATTTGATGAATATTTATCATCAAGTTATCGAAATTATACAAATGATTTAATAAAGCAATCAGAAACTTTTCTATGGAATCAATTAAATGGAAAAACAAAATTTACATGTGGTAAAATATTTTGTTTATTAAAATATTTCTTTTTTTTTTCTTATATTGAATGACTTAGGAATTCTTCCGAATAATTGTCATTTTCAATATATCGATACAAAATGGCCTTATTTAAATAAAAATAATATTCATTCTCAACGTGAAGATATTCAATGGTCATCAATTCAACATTCAATGATTGATAAAAAACAAATACAAACACAAAATTTATCAATTATAAATAGTATTGTTTATAATGAATGTAATTTAGGTGAAAATGTAGCAATACATAATTCCATTGTTGGTAATCGTGTCACATTAGGAGATAATTGTTGTATTCTATCAGTTGATTTTTCTAAAGAAGTAAAAAAAGAAAAAGAAAAAGAAAAAGAAGAATTTGTATTCTTTATTTATATTTATTTGTTGAGGATTTTCATTTAACACTTCCATCTGATGTTATTATTCAACGTATTATATTATCATTACAAAGAACAAGTGATACATCAAATAATCAATTAGATGTTTATACAATCATTGGAATTCATGATAATGTTGATCGAGTATTTACGGATGAAGATTTTACTATTTTAAATATGTCATGGAATAAATTCAAAGGACAAACTGGTATTGATGTTTGGGATTTATGGCCAGATTTACAGGTAACAGTAAAAGTTTTATATTTTTTATTACAAAGTTGATTTTATGAGATGCAAAACTTAAGTAAAAATTTCTTTTTATACATAGTTAGATAGAACTTGACAAGTTGAAGAAGAATATGTATTTTATTATTTCTTTTGAAAAGTCGTTTGATAGAAAGAATCGAGTTTTCTCGATAGTTCTTAATGTGAATCGTATCAAAAATTAGTCTCACAGATTCAGCTTTTTATCTCGAATGAAAACATAATGAACCATTCAGAACTATCGAGAAAACTCTATTTCTTTTTATTAAAAGACTTTCAAGAGAAACTATAAGATGTCTATTCTTATTCAGCTCATTGAGCTTCATCGAACCATATATAAAAAGAAAAACGAATAGAAAAATTTCGCTTATATTTTGTATTATTTATATCTTGTATATATATTTTTGTTTTTAGAATAATCCCGAGAAAAGAACGTTAGCTAATGCTCATCTTTATCCAGTATTACATTTCAATAATATTTCATCATTAAATGATGATTTACTTTGGCTTTTTAATCCATCAAATGAATTACGACAACGATGGAAATCATCATGGCGTTTATCACTTAATGATGTATTGACTCGTGCTGATCTTTATAAAGAAATAGTTCGTCGTCAAGATTTATTTCATAGAATATCTCGACAAAAGATTCTTGATTTATTAGTTCTTCATGGAAGTAAACAAAAAATAGATGATTCATATTTAGCATTATTAAAACAAACTATTGCTGATGGACATAGTAAAGATATGCTTGATGCATTCGATCGTGCATGTCTAACTAATTATAATAAATTACAAATATTATCTTGTCTTTTTTCGGCTATTGCTAATACATTAGCTGAATTAGCTGGTGGAGATCGTGCTGGTCTTCGTTCTGGACCATATCTTAATCGTGAATGGCAATATGCATTATTAATGTTTGAAGAAGGAAAATATCTTTTAAGTATTCAACATTTAATTAAACAAAGACAATTATGGATGGATAGATCTGATCTTTTAATACGAGCTGCTCGGCATTATGATGGTAAGATATATTTATTTTAAATTTATGATATTGTGAAGTATGTTTCAAAAAAAAAACTGTTAAAGTATAAATTGAACAGTGTTCTATTTAGTAATGGGGCGCCGTCCCCTCAAAAAATCGGGTTGATTCTCGTGAGTTTGTGATTATTATACCACGCCCTGTGAGTCTCTGTACTTCCAAAAATAAATGCTCGCCCTCCTGAAATTTTAAATCGCCCCTCCGGAAGATAAAATCTAGATAGAACACTGAAATAAAGAAATTTTCTTATCTTTTCTCTCCACATGAATCATCATAGAGACCGACATGAAATCAACATCTACTGCAAAATTGTTACTATACAGCATACTAATAAATGTTTGTTGAATTTTATAGTAGAAAAATAAAAAATCTTTCTTTGTCTAAGGATATGATTAAGCTCATAAAGTGTCTGTTTTGTAGCAATAAAAATATCAATCTTTTGGTTAATTTCGAGATACACACTCATCGATTTCAATGAAAACATTCTTATCATCAAAAATATAAATTATAGCTAAACTCTAACTTTTTTTTCTATTTCCTCGCAAGATTTAAGAGCTAGACAGTTGATTTAAACACCGTATGGCGCAATTTATCACACTCAATTTATGTTACATGAATGAATCTTTTTGACTAAAATCTCGAACTTCTAGGAAGGTTTCATCCTCGTGTAAAGTTGTTACATGAAAAGCTCCGTTTTCTCCAGTACCATTGATAAAACTCTAATTTCTTTCAAAAGTATTTTTCCAAATAACGGGCTTTTAAGCGATAAAGAAAAAAGATTTTGTCTAAAGCACTTTTGCTAAGATAAAAAATGCAAAATTACACAGTTGTTTTTTATCGATCAATTTTGAGGCACTCAACATGCTCAGAAATATTTGATTTTCATAAATTCTGGATATCTAATCGTTCAACGTAAGAATCAAGTTGCTACATAAAAACGTGAGCTCATTAGCTGTACAGTAAGTTAGACAACTGTCTTTAGTGACCAAAGTCAAAATTACAAGGCGATTTTCTAGAAAATTATATTCTGCATTGAATGATATATCAATCAGCATTTTTTTGAAAAAAGTTCTTGATTAGAAAATTCAACATAAAAAGTTTTTTAAAAGAACAAATGTTACATTGGTAACTAGCGTGAAAATCTACATCTAATAATACATTCAGATCTATGCAACTCAAAAGAAAAAATTTCCTTAAAAACTTGATCAGTAAAATGTCACGTTATGTGGTCAAGCCGTCTAACAGTTTTTAATATCAATTTCAGGTGCGACACAAACATTGATTAAACAAGGTGTATTAACTTGTCGATCGAAATGTTCTATTGATAATAC
The DNA here is from genome assembly GCA_905329745.1 of Rotaria sp. Silwood2. Classification (NCBI taxonomy): domain Eukaryota; kingdom Metazoa; phylum Rotifera; class Eurotatoria; order Philodinida; family Philodinidae; genus Rotaria; species Rotaria sp. Silwood2. Next base: position 2,561,836 of record CAJNSZ010000002.1, on the reverse strand, counting down.
TTATAAATCAACTTTATCTCATCCAAAACATCGACAAGTTACTGTAGAATGTCCTGTTCGTCTTGATTTATCTGGCGGATGGACTGATACACCTCCAATTTGTTATGAGCATGGTGGGAGTGTATTAAATGTTGCTATTACAATAAATGGACAACGACCTATAGGTGCTCGTGCACATCTCGTTGAATCAACATCAATACCATTTGTTACATTTGTTCTCAAAAGTGAACAAGAAAAGGATGATAAAATATATGAGTTACATCAATTAATACAATTTACAGATTATAATCAACCACAACGTCCTGGTGCATTATTAAAAACCTGTTGTATTTTTACGGGTATTATTGATATAAATGCAGCACAAGAAATGACATTAAGTGAACAATTGAAAAAGAATTTATTTGGCTGTAGTTTAATACTTGAAGCTTGGTCAAATGTACCTGTTGGTTCAGGTCTTGGAACAAGTTCAATATTAGCTGGAGCAATTTTACTTGCATTATGGCATCTTATTGGTATTGAAAATATTACAGATAGTATGATTATTCGTAAGTTTTCTACTTTTTTTTTTTTTTTTTATTGTTTTTCTAAAGTGAAAGAGAAATGAATATTAAGATGGTGTTTTGGTTGTCGAACAAATGATGACAACAGGTGGTGGTTGGCAAGATCAAATTGGCGGTTTATTACCAGCATTTAAATTAGGAAAATCTAACGCTCAATTACCACTTGAAGTTGATTGGCGTCAACTTAATGTTAAAGATACTAATAATACAATATTTTGGGATGATTTTGATGAACGATTAATACTTGTTTATACAGGTCAAACACGTTTAGCACGAAATCTTTTACAATCTGTTTTACGTAATTGGTATTCAGGTATAATAAGTCAATTATTTGATGAACTTGAAGAAAATGCTATAAAAGCAGCTAAAGCTGTTGAACAAGGTTTGTATGATCTTTTTTTTTTTTTTTTATTAAAAGATTATTTTCATAAAATAGAATTATTTAGGAAATTTATCGAAATTGGGTGAATGTATGTCAATATATTGGCAACAAAAGTTACGTGTTGCACCAGGTTCTGAACCAGAAACATGTCGTCGATTAATTGATCTTTTAACGCCATATATATATGGTAAATAGAATCTTAGTTATTTTAATTGTAATTTTTTTTAATTGTTATGTTATATAGGTGTTACATTGGCAGGGGCCGGTGGTGGTGGATTTCTTGCAGCTCTTGCTAAAACATCGGATGATGCTCGAAAATGTCGAGAATTGATAAATCAAGAAAACATTCCAAATGTATCTCTTTTTTCGGCTCAAATTGATCGACATGGACCAATTATTTCATTTTCATGATGTAATCATATTGGATGATAATTGTATAATCTATTCTATCCAATATTATTGTTTTATTCTTAGAGAACACTTTTCTTATTTAATCTAAATTTTCTTTGTTAATCGTTTTAAAAAAATTCTATTATGATACTTAATATTAGTTAATAAACATTTCTTAGCTTCTAATAAACGGAATTTATCGTTGATGTTATTTTGATGTTTACTGAAAGTGCTAAACTCCATCGTGGTTCAAGTAATTGAACCTTTTTATGAAGTTATTTTTAGCTGATCTTCTCTAATGGAGGAACTATCCGAATTCATATCCACTGTTTGAACTTATATTTAAAGCCTACAAGGATATCTTGATGAGACTAGCAAAAGTCTAAAAAGGTTTGTACTCATAGGTCTTGGCAACTGAATGAAGATTATTTTGCTGAATTTTGGAGATAGCTTTAGTTAAACATCGAAGACAAGAATTTCAATGTAAAATGTTGCCCCAAGATGGTTCTAATGACTTGTAGAATATCTTGAAAGTTTCAGTCGAAAAGAATGTTCTTTTGTCAAGATATGAAATTGTCAGTCAACTAAACTCGGCTTATGTATCATGCCTGTGGCAAACGCCTATTTTTTGGAAACTTGATATCTGAACAAAAGAACATTCTTTTTAATTGTAACTTTCAGAGTATTCTATAGGCAAAATTTTACGTCGAAATTCCCTTGTTTTTTCTGTTTACGTCTAAATCTGGATCGAAAATTCATTAAAAAGATCATAATGCTGCTCTAAAGTTCTATGAGAACAAGCTTTTTCATATTTTTGCTAGTCTCACCAAGGCATCCTTTTAGATTCAATATCAGTTCAAAAGATGGGTATCAATTCGGGTGATTTTCTCGTAAGTGACATTTATATTTCTTTATTTGTTTAATTATTAATTAGAATATTCGAATTGAAATTTTTTTAAAAATATTATTTGAAAAACCACATTTGTTGAATCTTGAAAAATTGAAACCTGTTTTTGAAAGTAAGGTTCATTATGCTTTTTTTAATGGCAACAAATATGATCAACTACAATTATAATATAAATGGTTGAGTCTTGATTGTAATAAATGTTTTCTTGCGAAAGAAATATAAAATGCTAGACATTTCGAAAAAAAAAAACATGTCTTTAGATTTAACTATGAATACATTTGTCCGTTCATAGAACTTTTATTCTATCTGCCGTATTCCATATCAAAAATTAGAAATTTTACTTCGTTCTTTGTGAATTAGTTTGCTGTAACTTAGAATAATTAGATGCTACTGTTTTTTTTTTGATGCTCAATATATTTTCTAAAATAATTTTTAATATTCAAATCTGGCATCGTTCATACTGAATTCTTTGGAATTGTTCTCATTTCAAAACAATATTTTCAATAAAAGACAACGACCACTACATAGAACTGCTCTTCATTTTAGATTGTATAATTTTCTCTCAAAGTATTTTTTTTCTTATGCTAAAACACATGTATATAATGATTAACAACAGTATAGATTATTTAAAACCTGACCTGATTTATAAAAGATTCTTCATCAATATTCAAAAATATGATTATAGATAAGGACTTATATTTACTTTTCGACCTTACAGTCTTTAATTGTAGATTACATTCGGGAATTTGCCATTTCAACTATCGAATTTTCCCTATTATTCAATTCATCGAAATAATGTTTGAAAATATCTAATGAATCCGACAATCTTCACCAGTACAAACAATACATTCTACGATGATAACTTCTCTTTAAACAATCTTATCTCTATAAGTAGCATATCACTAGATGATATACATGATCATGATGTCCTGAATCCTTTGTAGTACAACTAGGACAAGAGATCATTAAGAGTAATTGGATACTCGAATATACAATTACTTACAAGATGTATACTAAAAGGCATAATATTCATCAAGGTCAAAACTAATCATTTTGTATCTTAAGAGTCACTTTACTATCAATTAATCAATTTTTTAAAGTTGTCTAGATAAATTCATAAAACAAAAACAAAAACAAAACATTTGATGTACACGACAACATCGTCGTGACAATTTGAAATCTTTTCATTATCTTATTTTGCTTTTTTTAGAGAAATGAAAGCTGCACAATTGTGAATACAAATCTAACAAATTCGAATTAATCGAACAAAACGAAAGAAATCAAGAAAAAAAAAAAGAAAGGAGAAAAAAAAAGGAACAGAAACAACAACGACAATTAGGAAAAAAAATGACACATTTACGAACACACATGCACATGTATAGACGCTGATTTTCTATTTCAGCTGAATGAAAGAAGTCATTTTGTACAAAGTTTATGACAATAAGAGAGACAAATCAAAACAAAAAAAAATAGATAGAATTGAGAGAGCACCGGGCTTATTATGTATATGTAAGTGTTGTATAGACGACAGAGAAAGATTCAGGTAGATCTTTGTGTGTATGTAGCGATTGCATTTTATTGCGAGAGGCGACATGCATACAGAGATAGATGTGAGATCCGACACGGGCCAAATAAAGACAAAAAATAATATTAGTGAAGTGATTTATTATCTGAAAGGAGGAGCAGGTGAAGATGATGATGATAATGAATTAATATTTGATGTTGTTGGATTTGAAGGAACAATTGATGTCATTGGAAAATTTGATGAGATTTGTCTTGTCAATTGTTGTTGCTGTTGTTGTTGTGATAACGAAGTCGGATAAGATGCTACAGATGACTGTCGATAGTATGATGGAGGATAAACGTTTCCTGTTCCAATCGTTGTATTCGATGGTGAATGAGTAACATGTGATGAAAGTGGATCATAAGATGATGATGATGATCCATAATTAGATGATGAAGGAAGGCTATTTTGTGTTGGATTCATTGATGGTATTGTGGAAGACGATGATGCACATGTGCCTGTCATTATCATTGAAGATGGATTTTGTTGTGGGGCTGATGATACATTCACTGAAGAATTTGTTGATGATGCATAATTATAATGTTGAGACATTTGATATTGCTAAAAAAAAATAAGATAAGAATATGAATATATTTTTTTTTTAAAAAAAAATTTCTTATTATTATTTTGATCTTACTTGATTATGTGATGGATATGAATAAGAAGGATAAGAAGAATACGGTGCCATCATTGATGGATATCGATTAGGATAATAACGATTAGGTTGTTCAAAATGTGTTGGTCGAGTTGAATAATTATACATTTGTTGTTGTTGAATTCGATATGTATCAGAATACTGTTGAGTTGTATTTGGTAAATATGGTGTTTGTCTTAATGTTAAAGAATCTGATCTAGTAATCATTTGTTGTTGATATCTCTTATTATATTCAATTGTTTTCTGTATTGATAAATTATTATTATTATTATTATTATCTGACACAAGAAATGCTGTATTTAATGTATTTAAAAATGTAATTAAACCATCAATTGTTAAATAATCTTGAGGATTTGGACATATTGGTAAAATAAATGAATCCAGTGTTGTTAAATCAAGATCTTTAATATAGGATGAAAAATTTAATTCGGAAAATGGTATTAATGAAATAGATGAAGAAGAGGATGATGTTGATGATGATGAAGGAAGTATTGTTGGTGATTGTGATAATATATTTGTTGATGGAGATGTTGAAGTTATTAAATTTGATATAGTATTAGTATTATTATTATTATTAAGATTAGTTGAATTTATTGTTGTTGAAGGCGACGCTGTTGATGGTGATGATGTTGATAAAACAGATGGAGAAGAGGATGAAGATGGGTGAACAAGAAAATCTTGTTGATCATTGGATGTTAGTGGACACTGTTGCTGTGATAAAGATGAAGATGATGGAGAAGAAAGTATATCGAGTGGTTTTTGTTGTTGGGATGTTTGACCATTCACACTGACATTAATCACTGTACTTAATGTAAAATGATGTGTTGGTGTATGAGCTTTTTGACCGCTGCCATTACCACCACCACCACCACATTCAATATCAATTTTTTGAGTTAATTCAGCTTGAAATGGATAACAAGTCTAAAAATAGTTCATGAACAATAAGTGACATATATTTAATCTAGTGATTTTTTATGAAAAAGTTATTAGACTTAGTGTTATTAAATTAATTTTATTAAGAAGTCTTAGACATCTACTATTAATAGAATGAGTTTTGTTTATGAGGTAGTACTTGACTGTAACTCTAACTTTAGTAAGAATAACAAAAAAAAAAAATTATCTATTATTTTGTAATGTAAGACAAACTCATTGAGGTTAATATTTACTTTTTAAAGTTTTTTCTTTTTTTATAGAAATAAATATACACAATATATAAACGATATTCGCAATACAGAAAAGATAACCTTTGTATATGTTAAGGTCTTTTGTAAATGAAAATATTTTGCGAACAATCAAGTTAGACTCAAAAATTTCTATTAAAATATAATAAAATAAAATTTAATCTTAAATAAACATCTATCTGTTGGATATTGATTAAGAATAAATTCAATCTATTCATTCTACAAAAAAACAATATCATCGTTTGATAATCGTCATCTTACAAATTAACTTTTCAATGTAACAAAAAAAAAAATTAATAAAATTAGAATATTTCTAATATATCTTTCATCTCTTTCCGTTATTGGTTATCATTCAAGATAACAAATATAAAAAAAAATAAAAATAAAAGTTTCTAACGATATCTACAGATAAAAAAAAAAAGCTCGAAAAGAAATACTTATGTGTATATATACACATCATTTATGAACAATGCAAGTTGCATATATAAGGTTTTTGTTTATTGAACAAAAAAATAAAAATTTAACTTACTTGAGATTGTTGTGATTGAGTATGATCATCACTTGTATTAAGTGATGATGTTGATGATGTTGAACCAATTCCATTAGTATTCGTTTTTTGTTTTTTCCTTACATGTCCACTACTATTACAATTTGTTGATGATGGTGATAAACTTTGTGAATTAGTCATTGTAGATGGAACGATTCCAGGTGTTGTTTTGTTCTGTTTTTGTTTACTATCTTCCAATGAACGTTTTTCTTCGAAATGTTGATAATAATGACGTCGATGAGTATGAGCCATTAATGGATGATTATGAAGATGTGGATGATTATGTACCATATTAGTAGTACTATTTGTATTTGTATTATTTGCTGATATTTGTTGTTGATTTACAGCAATAGGTACAACTTTCAATGATTGTTCGACAAGTTTTTGTTGTTTTGTTGTTGCCCATTCAAAATAATGATGATCACTAGGTGTTGTTTGCTGTTGAGGAGGTGCCGCCATGTTTCTGAAAAAAAAAAAAACAGAACTTGACACAGATGTCAAATTACTCTCTGTTTTTTTCTCTGGTGATATATATTTTTTTTTTCTTTTTTTTTTTTTTTTGTTTCTTTCTTTTTGTTTCTGTTTCTTTAACGTTCTTATTCTTGTCGTGGAACTTTGACAGATGAGAAAAAAAGAAAATTATGTACCTACCTGAATATACATAGATTGTCAAATTTATATTAAATATGTATAACAATAATAAGGAAAAAATGTGAGAATGAGAGAGAGAGAGCGAGAAAGAGAAAGAGACCAAATAATAATGATCACTGACAGTGACGGTGGCCAAACCACCACCACTGCACTATTGTGTTGGGTATATCTGGTGTTGTATGTGTGTCGCGTTCAATCGATCAGTCAGTCAGTCAGTCAATGAACGTTTGTTGCTGTTGCTTCTTCTTTTCTTCTCTTTCTTTTGCTTCTTCTTTCTTGGTGCGTCTCTTCTTTTTCTTATTCAGTCCGCCGCAGCAGCAATAGCAGCCGTTGAGGAGGAGAAGACGCACTTTTTCGCCTCTCGCCACCATCACCATGATCATGTGTGTGTGTATATGTTGCTGCTGTAGTTTGCTTCGTCGTCGTTCGTCGTCGATGAAAGATTTCAATATATATATATAAATATCGCCGTTGAATAGTTATAGTTCAACTTCTCCCTTCTCTCGTTCTCTTTTCTCTCGGCGCCGTCGTTTGTTCGTTCGTTTGTTCGTTCTTTCGTCGTCGCTTGTGTTTGACCAAGGAGGAGTACAGGAATGGGAAAAAAAAATCTATAAGCACACGCATACACATACTATGCTTGTGGTAGAGTGGAGTGTCGCTCGAAGGAAAGGAAAAGTCGCTATGTGCTCGCGAACCTACAGACAGATAGATAAGAAGAACAAATCGTGCGAGCAGTGAGCAAGAAAGGAGAGAGAGTGTGGAGAGAAGAATAAGAGAAAGGGGGGTCTCGGGCACCGGCGCGACGCGGTAGATCTATTTTCATATATTAATATGCATACACCACCCCCATCACACATAAGAACGCAAGAAGAAAGAGAACACAAATGAGAATGAGACGATGAAGAGAGAAGAAAGAAACAGATTTCTATATGTTTGTAGGCTATACAGCTCAATTCGCAAGCGAGCGAGTCGCGTGTGTTTATGTCGATTTCTCCTGTTCGCAGGATATATAGTGTAGTGTCACCGATTTTTGTCGACAACAACAGCGAACACACATATGGAAAGAGAGAGGGAAAAAGAAGAAAAGAAGGACTATTGATGGGGGCCACAAGCCATCAAAAGGAAGAGTAAGCTAGAGAAAAATGATGATTATTGTTATAATTTCTGCTGGCACCCTTCTACACCAATGTTCCCTATATCTCTGTCGACGAGGCAAATTGTATGCTTTTTTTCTTTGACATGCAATAGCCTTCTCTAACATATATGTAGAGAAAAGATAAAGATAAAGAAAAAAAAACAAATAAATAGCTTTCGTCCTATAACGGTAATAATAACGATGATATTAAAATACTTCTTCTTTTGTCCAACAATCATTAACTAATCAAAGAGACTGACCGAGTGATCAAACATACATATATATACATACACAACGCGATGAATTGTAGTAGTGGTAGTAGTTAGTAGTATTGAGTGGTTGCTCGCTCTCTCGCGCGTGTGTATATTTGTATGTAATGGTCGTCGACGGACGAGAGCAGCGACAGTGACATATGAATACGTGCATGTAACGGGTGACAGCAGAACAAGAAGAGAAGAAAAAAAAAAGACGAAGAAGAAGAAGAAGAAGAAGAAGAGAAGACAAGTACTATAGCTACAGTTCTGTTTGTTGACTGCCATCGAATGCCATTTTCAGGTCATTGTTGGTTGACAAAAATCGATTTTTATACATTCGATCTACTGAAAAAAAAAAAAGAACAAGCTTGTCAAAATATAGTTATAGGATAAAAATAGATCTAAAATAACAATAAAAAAGCATGACTTTGATTTCTTATTCATCGTTCACGTAAATTCAATATTCTCTTTCAATCGTTATATCTGTCATTGTTAATAAAAAGTTTCTTGGTTTATCTCATTCTTTTTTATACTATAATAATTCTAAATTGAATTTATAGTAGAGAAAATTGACGTTTTTGATGCCATACATAGATGAAGTCAAAAAAATTCTTTTCACATACAATCAAAATGGCTTCGTATTATCCGTATTTGAACTGTAAATGTTCAATTGTTGATAATTATTAACTAGAAAGAAAGCAAGACTACAATACAAAAGATAATTTTGAAAATATTTGTTATTTAATTAATAAGAGAGATTAATGGTCACAATTAATGTATGTTAGAAATAAAGCAAAAAAATACTTTTTGAACTTTTTTTTGTTCTCCTCAGCGAGCGATTAATCATTCGGAAGTAGATGCTCAAGGAAAGTTCGATGTCATAATCTTTTTTTTTTTTTTTTTGTTGGTATTTTTTGCTTTTTTATGTAGCATACGTTCGATAGATCAAACTCATTTCTCATATTTCAATTGCGTCGCATGCTATGCAATATTAATATATTGATATTTTGCTATATTTTTTCTTTTTCCTATTATTTATTGTTTACTTGAAAGAATCTATTTTTTTTTCTTGTAAAAAGTGAACATAAAAGGAAGCATTTTACTTGAAAATAAAAGTAAAAATAACATTGATTAACGAGGGAAATCCGCCAATTGGTTAATCGTTTTTGCATCGGGACAATATGCATCATGTAGATCTTAATGAGTAACGAATACCCCGAAAAGAGTTCGTGCTGTTAACTTATTACTAATGAGATATTGCCTTTCCATGATGTTTTATAAATTAAAGCTGTTGCTTCGACGCTTTTAGGGCCAGTAAAATAGCTGATTTTTAAGATTCGACTTGAAATTTTTTTACACAGATAGATTTCATACAAAATATCCTTTTTTTTTTGAAATTTTTAGGTGTTTTGAGTTGCTCCTGTCCTGAAATAAGGACATCGAATCTTCTGGTATATATATAGAATATGCAAATGACGTACTTTTATTACAGTCGTATTTTACAATAGGAACGATAAAAAAAGCTCTGAAATTTTTACAATGAATTATTCTGTTTAAAGGCCTATCTCTGGGTATAATTTCAAGTCGAAATTCAAGAATAAGTTTTTCTTGTGTTCTTGAGAAGGACAATAGTTTTAATTAAAAAAATACTGTAAAAATGCCGTATCTCACCACTAATAAGCTAACAACACCAACTTTTTTTTAGGGGCATTCTCTTAAGTTATTATGGTCTACATGATACACATTGACCTAACTGAAAATCGATTAATCAGTAGAAGAAATTCCTTCGTACGAGGATCATCTTGATAATCAATTATTTACAGACAGTATCAATTCGAATATATATGATATTCAATATATACATTTACAAAATCCAATGTTGTAATCAAAAGTTTAAAGATAGTAGTCAATTTTCATTTTTGTCCAAATATAATCGATTTTTACATTTGATAAAAACATGTAAAAAATTTTATTAAGTAAAATATATAGCTACTTTGTAATGTACTATAACAAACTGTTATTGATTGAAAAATTTTGAAATATCAAATTTTTTTTTCTTCAAAATTTATTCAATTCAATGATCTTTGATAAGCATCAGACACACTAATGAAAGTCGTATTCTTAACACTCTTTGTTATGTTTGCCATATGCATTGATCTTTGTTTTCTTTTACCAATCATGAAAAGTCAACAGAAAAATGATTTCTGTTCAAAAAATGACGCGTAAACGGTTATAGTAAACAATCATTATAGACGATTCTAAAGGTTGAATAAAATATAGTTCATAAAGAGTGAACTGTCATTCGTGTATAACTATCTGACGTTTATCGGTTTATTGTCAACTATTACCTATGCATTAATGAGCTCAGAAGATTTCAAATGGAATTTTATTAAGATAGTTATTTAATTTATTTAACTTCATTTAAATATGCATTTTTCATATAGTTTTTAATTCATTGATAGGATCAATGAGTAAAGAGATAATTATCATCAGTAACTTTAGCTCAGCATAAACACCCTATTGATGCAAGTATAATGCATCTTCACTTTTAAAATATTGATATGAAAATGTATTATCATTATTTGATGAACTGCAACCTTAAAATTAACTTTCTTCCTAACTCGAATATCTTTTCAATCTATATATCAATGAATAAAAATAAAACGAAACAGTACTGTTTTATTGGCATAATAACATATTTTAATAGACATATTACAAGAAACAAAATCAGTAGCAATGTTATATATATACACCTTTATAACTAGATTTATACAAGAAATCGAATAAGTAAATATTTATCAAACTGCATATCGAAAACAGAATGCAAAATTATTAAAAACACTACATACATAGTCATTTTTCTTTAAATAATTTTAGTATATGTACAGGGTGGTAAATAATATTATTCCAGGGGGGTAACACTATGATCTCGAATCGGAGATATCATGAATTTTATACCAAATGAAAGCTCGTGAAAAATGGGGTTTAGTGATAGTAAATAGTAAGACTTTGAAGAACTTTCTTGTATTAATTTATCAAACGTTACGATTTTTATCGACATAAAATATTATAAAATCAGTTCATCGANAATTCATGATATCTCCGATTCCAGATCATACTGTTACCCCCCAGGAATAATATTCTTTACCACCCTGTACATATAGTATGATCAAGAAGAGAAATGAAAAAAAATGGGAAAATTTATAATATGTTTATTGTTAAGAAAAAGAATTCTATAAACTATTTATTGTTATATTTTATTTATATCAAATTGAATTAATTGTTTTAAATATGTTCGATGTATTTTGATGTACGTTGATGAGATATTTAATTACTATTATAAGATTGCATTGTCCAAATCATTGTCGGCGAGCAAAGAAAGGTCAAATTGGAGCAAGCTTCTAATTGATAATTGTTGAACGCTGACAACGATTACATAATTTATCCTACAAGTTACTATATTTTTGCTTTGTTTTTTTACGGTTATGTCGCTCTATGAAAGGAATACGTTCATATAGGCATAGTAAAAAATACTGATCTTTTGATCTACCATGATTAGTAAATCCGTTTTGAAAATTCGTCAAAGACTGAGTATGATTAATTCCTGTCATTTGTTTGGTACAACTTCCCGTGAATTTCGTAGGGTATTATTTTCTTGCTACGTGCTACCGATCTTCACGTGGCTTTTTGCTATCTTTTCTCTGTTCTCAGAAAACCAACACTTATTCCTATCAAAATTCTATTATACCTGTCTTAAATGAGTGTTACATATACAACATTGGTCGAATTTCTTTTTTGCATTTGCTCTGAATGAAATCTCGCTTGAAAATAGATGTACACGTTATTGGTGTAAATACCTAAGAGCTCTTGATTCTTCTACAGATGGAGATTTGCTTATAGAACAACTGTTCCTTAATTCAAATAGAGAGGGCTGGCTTTGTGGCAAGCAGAAAGTATCTGGTCTACGTCGATCGAAAAGATTCGTGGAATATGAATCAGTCTTGCAAAAGTGTTTATTCTGGTATGATAGTAATCCTCTATTGACTACGATACCACAGATCCAATATGATGATATCGAATTATTGAAAGATCATCCCGAAACATTCTAACTATGCGTTTTTTACATGAACGTATTGCTAGATTTTCTTCATTATATATAGATATTTTTTTTTCTTATCTAGCGCACCTCTATTCCTTCCCTATTCGTTCGCCCTATTGTAAGCTACTCCTTCGTTGCGTTTATTTTGTATTTCTATTTGTAATTTCTCTCTTTTTCTCTAACTTCCTTTTTATTTCCTGTCGCAAGTTAGTAAAAGTTTTTTTTTGTACTGATAGACCTATTCTAGGCACCAGTTTTTCTTCTATTAGATGAGCAAAATAAAAAAAAAAAATAAAAAATACTGATCTTTCCAACTTTAGTAAGAAATTGAAACATTTCATTCTTCATCAGACTGTATCATGATGTCTTACCAAGAAAATGCATTAATTTTGTTTTTATATTGAAACAACTCAAATTTTTATTTTTCTGCAATCTTCCTTTAAAAAGCAAATCATACGTTGTAAAAATGATATGATCTAGAAAATGGCTTTAGTTTAGTGATACGCTATCCCATTTTTAGTATTTCTCTTTATAACTGATTTTAACATTTCATTTTTATAAAGAATTAAGAAATATTTTTGTAATAGTTATGATACACTCAGTGCACGTATATTTCAACTATTATATGTCAATATTAATATATCTGATATCCAAAGAAGTATTTCGTCTGCTCGAAATTTAAACTGATATAGTATCTTGAATTTCTATTTCAATACTTAATCGTAAGATACACAGACAAGAGAGCAAACCTCGTGTACAACTCGAACAACGTCGCTTTTATCATCATGTTAAAATTGATCAATCGATTTATGTTAGTTACAGTGCATATACAAATATTTATTCTTTGTTAGTTGTTGAAAATTTTTTTTATAACTTTGGTATTACATTTGAGAGCGACAAAACTAATAGAAGAAAGGCAGTATAAACTATATTATAAAGAATGTCAATTGAATAGTTAAATGCGTCCGACATCGAATAAAACAATTTATGAGCGAACAACTCTTTTGTATAGTCTCATTTTAGATCAAACATTACTATTGATAAAATGCTTTAAATAAAAGACGGACGTGATTATTCTAGGAGAATTTCAAATATTTTTAGAAAAGTTTAATACATTATGATGTCAAGGATTGAAACATGCTGGTCAAGAAGTCATAATGTTTAAGAAAAACAGAATAATTAATTGTTCGTTAGTGCACATTTTTATCCAAAAAAAAAACAACAGATAATGATAGAAAAACATAAAGCATACATAATTTTAGTGTCGGATGAAATAGACAACTTGTAGACTATCGAATATCATGTGTTTTACATGAAAAGAGATATGATTATGCTTACTATTGACAGCAAAACTCACAGAACGTATGTCTCTTTCATTATATAAGTAGTCTAATAGTTGTGTATAGTCGTACACATCGATTATTTAGCAGTCAAGGGACTACGATCTCGTTACAACGATAGTTAAGTTTCCATCCATTCAATAAATTGGTCTTTTTTTTTTTAGACAACTTGAAAAGAAAATTTTTCAATTAATCTATTCAATATTTGAGTCAATAGATATTGTATTTCTATTGGCTTTCAAAGGTGAATGAGTTAATATTGCAATTCGATACATAAAAAGAAAACATGTATAAATAGAAATATTCATTCATAGTTTCCTCTTTATTTTTTTTTTTTTCATTAGAAGAAAAACATTTTCGTATTACATAAGTCACAGTATTGTACTTTGTATTCAATCAATTCATTTTCATGATTATCGATGCAAAATTAACAAATATAAAATAAAAAATTGATGTCAAAACCTTTTTAATAGTTTATATAAAGATACTGTTTAGCTGTAAAAAAAAAAAGAACAAATTATTGTTTTTTATTGATTCATCTATTCAAAATCAAGCATAGTCAAAATTAAAATGAATAAATATTGTCATAATTTATATTTTCCTTATAATATGAAGCAAATTCATTGTCTTGAAGTCGCTTCATTTTGTTGACAACTAATGAATAAAAAAACAAAAAAAAAAAAAAAGATGCTTCAAATCATTAATTGAATTCCTGAGATATTTAATTATAATATCATAATGGTGTAAAAGCCTTTTTTCCAATGATATCCGTTTCGGAAATGCGTGATGTCTGAAAAAAAAACAACCATATTAAGGACAATTTTTATTATCAGTACAAATACTATTATGATATCTTTATGTACATCTTTTTTTTTTCTAATCTTAACTGCTTCTGAATCCCTTGTAATTGATTAGTACATATAATAAATACGGAGATGAATACAAGAAAAATAAAAAATTTCACAAAAATCATCTTTCCAAATGCAATTTCGTAGTATTAATATCAATAAAAATTTCATACAGAATAGCAGAAGAGAAAGGCGATCACGAAAAACAAATAGTTACTAAGCAAATAAGTTTTACAGATAAAAGAAATAAATTATCATAGACAACAATTAATTAATAGATCATTATAAGGTCAAACAATCGGCCAATCTAACGAGTTTTTTTTTTTTTTTCGAAACCAAAATTTTTCATTTCTATTTATATTCAAACATGAATGAATTTTTGTAATATAAACAAATAATTCTAGAGAAAATATATATTGTCTATGAGAAGATTCAACATATATTTCCTCTTATGTTTATTATACAATATGAAACATTTCTAATTAAAAGTTGATTATAAACAATTACTCGTCATGTTGTGACTTCAAGACAAGCTTAGCATAAATAAATATATTAGATATTCTTTTTACCTCTACTTTTTCTATTTTATGTTCTTATTGAGAAAAATAGTACATGGTATTATAACATCGAATATATAGATTTTATTTATTTACTTTTTTTGATCAACAAAATTTTGATAAAATTCTCGAAATAGAATTTTTAAATAATTATTGTAATGATAATAATAAGGATAGAATGATTATAAAGAAATGTAAGATTTGAACATAACTATATTTAAAAAAAAAATATTTTTATAAATCGATAATTCTTTGATAGTTCGAATTTTTTTCTTCTTTTCTTTCATTCCAAGCACAATATTTTGAAGACAAACATAATGAAATCTACAATGCGGCTTTTATGATTTTTATTTTAGTATTTTATAAAATTTTATCTTACTCTTATTTGATATACTAACAAAGTTATTCCTATAGATCACATCAGTATGACTGCTATGATACTTATGAATAATTTTTATAAAGAAAAAAACTATGCATCATCGTGTAAGTCAAGCTAATAGGGAAAAAAAATTGAAATATGCGCAACATTTTCGAACGTATTGATAGAATGACTATTTATATACAAAGAATATTCTATGTACTTATTATTGTTTCAAATATTTTCAATATATTTTACGTTCGTCTATCACTATGTACGTACTATTTTCTTGTTTATTCTGTCTTCACTAGCATCTATACTTTTTTTTGTGTTCATTATTATTTCTATGCTATTTTTCGATACATTGAACAAATACTTCGACAGATTGCAGAATAAAAATTTTTTTTAATTTACTTTTGCATTATAAACTAAACTGATGCTTATTCTAGCATCATTTGATCACTATTACTCAAATACAAAATCCGTTCAACTACATACGTTAAGTAATATGCGACGAGTAAGATCAACTATTACATTTGTAGCTCTACAATAGTAATTGTATATATATATATATATAGTCAAGTTATTATTTTTTTAAATATTTTAGTACCTTTAATTATAATTCTTTTTGGTTTGTTAACTATTTTCAATATTCGACAAGAGCAGAAACAAATTTCAATAATAATAACATGTTCTTGTAATCGTCATAATGAAGATAAAATAGTTCGAATTTTTCCTTCTATAAGTTAGTAATAATCTCATTCATCACTTACATTTAGTACGACGTTTATTATGAATAAAAGTTATAATATAGCTATGCATTAGATCTTTGCTATTTTGCTATAATTTTATTATTCTAAGTTCTTTTTTTCTCTATATATTCTTTTAACTACTATTTATTTATCGACAAGAATCTTACGATCAAAGTCTCTATGATATATTGGTCTAAATTCATGTATCAAAATGGAAAGTACACTTGTTTATCGTCTATCGTTTCTTTTTTCCTATGAAAACGTTTATAAATAAACTGTTTATTTACTAAATATGATTTATGATGTTATAGATAAAAACAAATTACATGTGCCAAAGTCAAGTGTTATTTCTATTTCCAATAAATACTAGAAATACTGGTTATGTGATAGATTATACGTAAAAAGAATTACTTTTTAAACTTATTTTTTGTTTAACATCTCACACAAATATTTAAAAAAATACTGAAAGAATAAAAACTAAGAAGCTATTTTTTGCTTATTTATATTACTCACGTTCCTGTGTATACATTTAGTACTTGAAACAAACTTAAAAAAATCACTAACTTTCTAAATGAATAACTAATTGATATTATTTTCATCATATTTGTTAGATTCTTACAATAATAGAATAGGTTAGAGACTAATTATGATCTATTTGTTGTGTCATACATAAGTTTTTAGCTTTAGAACTAGCAAATATTTGTGTTTTATTTTGATTTTGAAAATTTATTGAATTTATTTGGATTTGATACTTCTTTGCACAGACATTCGAAGTTTAACTTGAGCACCATATATAATAAATATATTTGATTGTGTAAAACATTTAAGAAAAATATACATTGATATATTTTGTACTCCAGTTGAAGAAAATTAAATACGCTCCAAAGAGTATTTTAGTACCGAGCCAATGGTAGATGAGCGTCTAAAAATAACGTAAACTTGTAAATATTTTAGTAAATGCGATTATTTACAATTCGTCGTATTAATTTCAATAGATTTAGGTGGTACAACAAGCGTTGGTTGACCTGAAGTTGGTCGCCAAACTAACACTTGAGCGGAATTAGCTGTTTTTTATTACAAAAAACTGTTCTTGTCTAACAAAAAATAGCCGAATACATGAAATTACCAGTCGGTGGATACAGAGCACAAGTTGGAATAGGTAAATTTTCATCATAAATCATCGGCTGTTCAGGTGATGGATCTGAAATAAGTTTCGATCGACGGCCACGTTGTCGTTTTGGATCAACGGAAATTTCAATAAGTTTCTTCCATTCAACAGTACGAAGAATATAAATATCCTTTTTTTTTTTTTTATTCGAAAAACAAAAGAAGAAAATCAACAGTGTTATCATCATCAAAATAAAATTTTATACTTTCGATTCAAGATCCATTGCCGCAAGCCAAACAAGAAAATGTTGATTTCGATAAATATGTGTTAAACGTGGTATCTCTTCATCACTCGTTGGAATATCCCAAGGAATCATAAAAACAATAATACAAACAAATATAGATAAATACAACAGAATTTCTTAGATTTTCTCTCCTAATCAAACATGACGATGTGATCAAGCGTTAGGGAATTTAATTTTTTTTGTCACCTTGTAGTGTCTATTTCTACCTCGATTGCATAAGTAGATTCTTTAAAACTTTTATTATAGATATAGACTATTAGATGTACTATCAATAAAAATTTTAATGGTTTTTCTTTATGTGGAACTGAACTATGCAAAAAAAATACTGACCGTTATGAAATTTCGAAAAAATAGATGTTTTTAGCAGAGCTGAAAGTTTAGCATTTTGGGTACAAAAGAAAACAACAAATTTTCAGAATATCAAGTTATTTCTTAACAATCATAACTTCATCGAATAACAAACTAGAAATAGTTTTCTTTATGAAAATTCATCGTTTTTCGGAAAATCTCTGTTTAAATCTTGATGAAAGCAAAAATGTTAAAATAAACCAAATATTCATCATTAATATTAAATCTCACATCAAATGATGTATTTTTCACTAGAACTTAACGCAAAACAGTTTTTAACTTTTTCAACCAGACCAAAATAGAAGTTGAAATTCTGAATGATCTAAAAACACCACAGAATTGAACTACTAATAAAATTTCATAACGCAGTACTTTCCAGAAAATAAATATGAATAGAGACTTGAACTGTGCTTAAAACAGATGTCTTCAGTGAAAACTGTATAGTTCTATCTGATGAAGTTATTTTTGTTACGAAAATTAGAAACATACACTAGAAGCAAGTTTCGTTACGAAATTTGCTTCAAAAATACCAATAGTGTTTGAACGCATTATCTTGATTCATAGACACCTAACATTTGTACGAACGCC
>CAJNSZ010000002.1:2420370-2543253 GCA_905329745.1 Rotaria sp. Silwood2 | reverse complement strand
GAGGTTGTGTTTCGTGGGTGTGGTCTGTAAGGGGAGGGGGGCTGTCTGTAAGGGAGGGAGGAGCCGCAAAACCTCGAACTTAAAACTTGCACTCACTATTTTCTTGGAAAATATATGTGAGTTCCACAAAATAAGCATAATGTTTAAAATTTATCAAGCATTCGAACTTTGTAAACAGTTCATTAAGCATATGCTAGCTGTCGGCAAAATCGATTGTGACTTGATAGCGAAAACGTCAACCAAAAGCAAGAATCAGAAATAGTTTTCCTTTCTCGTAAATCTCCTTCTTTAATTAAAATGAGATGTTTTGAGCCTTTTTGCACATTCTCAAGTACAAATATAGACAACTTTTTAGCATTAATTTTCAAAAATATCGTTAAGCAACAAATTTTTCTTAGAAATTCATACCGGTGAAATTTCGGTTTCATCCGGCCCGGTTGGCTTTTTCAACCGGTCCGGTCCGGCCGGACCGGTACGGGTTCCAGCTCTGCTTCTCAATAGTCGTATTACCCTTATTTCTTGGAAATCTCGCGACACTCTAACAACAGTATCAAGTAAAAATACAGACGATTACAAACGATGATAAGACATAAAATTAACGTAAGAGAAGTTAGCAGTCGATTCAAATTTTTTCTACAAATGATCCGCTCTACGACTTGAGTCTGCAGTGAACTAGATGCAGTTCAGGGAGTCCCAATCGAATGGTGTGTTCAGGGTTTTTTTTGTATGAAAGCTCACCGAGACAAGTGAAAGCAAAAACATTGATTTTCTACTATGGAGTAAAAAGTTTTAATCTGGCTATTTACTACCACAATTTGAATTACAAATGAAATTTAGCTTATGCAGTTTGACGAGCTGCATGTAGCTCCCTACATGATTCAGTTGGTTCAATTGACTGTTAATTTTCCTGATATATTAAAATTAAAGAAATCAATTTTATGTTTTTGTGAGATATTTTTTATTAAAGACGAAGGGAAGCTTGAAATATAGTTTCGAATACAATATATTTTTGTTATACAAAATTTTACATATTTAATAATATATTGTTAAATTACATGTTTGTTGACAAGATTTTTTAAATAATTATTAATATTCAATTTTGTTACAGTTGATAGAAAAGAAAAAACAATCATTCGATTTTGACTATATTGAAACAACAAAGACAAGTTGCTCATAAACGCCATCTATCTCATCTTTCTAAATTTGATTTGATTGAAAATACATTGATGTTAACGCTCTATCTGTTCATTCTTTCGTTTCTCACTATTCCGCTTATACGATAGTCGTACGGCGGCAAAGCATATTGTCTATGCGTTTCGAAGAAAAAACTACTTTTGTTTTTGTTTTCTAACTCAAAAACCGATATTGATTTGATACAAACTGTAATTTTAGATCGTTTTGAATAGATTCTTTTTCTTAGAATAATGGCTCATCGCTTAAATCAACTGCGAACATCAACGTTGACAACGCGTAATTATTTATTTTCAAATAAAAATTTGATTTATTTTTTATTAATAAATATATTTAAAGATGATCAATTTTCATCGCTATCATCTACTGTTACGTCATCTCCACGTACGCCAGGAAAAAAATTAACTAAAGGTGATCCTATTGTTACTGGTATTCGACTACGTCCAATTCTCGAACGGTTTATTATTCATTTTTATTTTAATATAAAATTTATTTGTTTTTATTTTTCATACAGAGAATCTGCTATTGACGATACACCAGCTGTACAAATCTTTGAAAATAATGTTATTTGTACACAAAATAGTCGACCACAAATATTTAAATTTACACATTGTTTCGATGCTGCAGCAAAAAATGTAAATACAAAATAAATTAAAAATTTCTTTTTTGAGCAGTGCTTTATGCAGTTTTAAAAGGACCATTTTAAAGTTCGACAGTGACTAATTCGATTTTCAAGGAGGCACTGCTCCAACGCTACATAAAACTTTTTTTTTTTTAAATATTTGTATTTTTTATTATTTAGAAAAATGTGTATGATGGAATGATTCGATCAGCTGTTCTTGCTTCTTTACAAGGTATTCAAGAAGATACTTTTTTTTAATTCCATAAAGAAATTTTGTTTCGTCACTTTAGGATATAATACAACTGTTTTAGCTTATGGTCAAACAGCATCAGGTAATTTGATTAAAATAAAAAATAATTCTTTAAGCTTTTTTTTTTTTTGGTTTTCTTTTCAAAGGCAAATCACATTCCATATTTGGTTCGTCATGTGAAGAAGGTATATTATCATTAAGTATTCATGATTTAATAACAATGAATGGAAATAATCATTTAAAATTTGAATTAAGTTTTCTTGAAATTTATAATGAAAAAGTAACAGATTTACTTGCAATACCAACAACATCAAATGAACATTCAAATCAAAAATCATCAACTAAATCTTCAACAACATTATCATTTTCTAAACATGCACGTACACATATTTTAAATAAACTCGTACCAAGTTCAAATACAGCAAATAATTCAACGCGTGCACTTGAAATTCGTGAACATCCATTACTTGGTCCATATGTTCCAGATTTAAAATATATTCAAGTTAAAAGTAAAGAAGATTTTCAAAATGTTTTAAATTTGGGTAATCAACAACGTTCAGTTGCATCAACAAATGCTAATCAACGATCATCAAGATCACATGCTATATTTACAGTTAAAATAAGTCGTATTGATATACCACAATCCACTAATATGCGTTTATCATTTGGATTAAATACAGCTCATTCTTTATCAAATATTGGTAAACATTCAACATTGTCTAATTCATCAAAGAAAAGTGCAAAGCAACAAGCACAAGATGAATTAGATGCACAAGCTGTACGATTAAATTTTGTTGATTTAGCTGGAAGTGAAAAATCACAACAATATAATGGAACTCAGGGAAAAAATGATCGATTTGCGGTATGAATGAAAAAAAAAACACGAAGGTTCTTGATACTGTTTAGTCTTATAGAGACGAGGTGATTGTAGTTTCTGATGGTAATGTTACCATTCGTAACAATTAGCGCTTATTCTTTTATTATTATTGATTAGCTTTATTTTTCACCAGTTATTGATGAAGATAGAAAACGAATTGAAAATACAAAATTAGAAGGCACAAAGGCTAACAGCGTGATACAAATCTCATCCATAAACTGGATTCATTGTTTATGAGATTATAAAACTTTTGAATTAGACGAAAAAAATAAATTTAACGAGAAAACATGTTTCGATATGGTACTAAGTAGAATGAATGACGAGGGAAGTACCTCAACTGTCAAATCGCTTTCGAGTCGGGAGTATGTGCGTAATATAGGCCCTAATGAGCTATGAATACCCTGAAAAGGATTCGTGCTGCTAGCTTATTACTGCCGCGATATTGCATTTTTACGGTATTTTTAAATAAAAAGCCGTAGTGCCCCTCAGGAACACGAGGAAAACTGATTTTCGAAGGTCGACTCGAACCCCTGCACGGCCTCAGGCCCCACNAGCAATATAACAGGACACTTTTACGATAGCTATGTCTTAGCATAGGAATCACTAAAGGATCTGAAACTTTCACAGTAAACTATTCTCATTGAGGCCTATTTATATGCAAAGTTTCGAGTCGAAATTCGAAAATCAGTTTTCCTCGTGTTCCTGAGGAGCACTACGGCTTTCTATTTAAAAATACCGTAAAAATGCAATATCTCGGCAGTAATAAGTTAGCAGCACGAATCCTTTTCAGGGTATTCATAGCTCATTAGGACCTACATTACGCACATACTCCCGACTCGAAAGCGATTTGACAGTTGAGGTACTTCCCTCGTGAGTTTAATGCACTTTTAATTATATACATCACAATTTGGTTATTAGAAAATAAATCATATTTTGTGCCAATTAAAAATGAATAGATATCGTATCAAAAGTATCCAGGAAATTTATAGTACTTCAGTACACGAGAATTCTTGACTAACTTTTCAGTGATTTTTTAAAAATCTCCAATTCGTTCTGATTTTTCATTACTGAGCAAAATAGAATCTAGATGTCAAGAATATCTTCGATATGATGGAAATTTTGAAAGATAGCAGCAACATTCGATCTCATGAACAGTCATTATTGCTGCTGATACTCATTTTTATTACCATGTAGTCACTAGTCTTGTTTTTTCCATTATCTTGAAAAAAAAACGAATGCTCACTTCAAAATCGTTATTTTATGAAACGAATAGAAAACAAACAGAACTTCGTATTGAAATTTTGAAAAAAGATTGATCAGACAGGAACATGGAACTTTGTAAAAACGTTTAAGCGAAAATCGTACGACTTTGCAATGTTTAGATCATTGTGATACAAAATAGTGATTTTGAATTATTTGTCGAGATACTAAAACAAGCTCGCAACAGGCTTATTGCAACATGATTCACATCGTCATGAGACTATTGTTACCGAGAGCTTCACCAAATAATATGTTGCTTTTGAAATGATACTCAACTCATTAAGTAGGCCTTATTGAGACTAGAGATATCTGAAAAAAGATTTATGACTATGTATTATGGTTATTTTAGTGAGGTGTTCTAATGAAATGTTGTGGCCTCTTTAATATCATCTTCCAAATTGACTTTTGTGTTCAAATTTTCTTGTATCTCATTTCCTGAGACATAAATGTAACAAGAAAGGTTTGTTTTTCGCATCACAGAAGTGTTAATATAGGTTTGTGAAAACAATAGAGACTAGAATGTCTAACACATTTACAATAAACTACTTCCATTGAGAACTATTTGTATACAGTTTGAACTCGAAAGGCACTTTTGAAAAGAATGTGTAGGAGAGCACAGTATCTCGTTGAAAAATTCACTATAATGGCCATAACAGAAGAAGAAAGACACATGAGCATGAATGTTTTTCAATTTTTTCTAATCTGAACATAGTATACATAATAAGATAAGAATTATCTCAGAAACAATTGAACACTAACTTAAAAATATATTTGTGAACGTCCTGACTTTATTTGAATGATAATGATATCGTAAAAAAAGATCTTCTTCATTTTAGGAAAGTGTTCATATCAATCAATCATTATCTACACTTCGTAATGTAATTGATGCATTATCTCGTCAACAAAGTCATATTCCTTATCGTGATTCAAATTTAACTTATTTATTAAAAAATAGTCTTGGTGGTGATGCAAAAACATTTATGTTAGCAACAATTAGTCCATCATCTACTGTTATCGATGAAACTATCAATACATTACGTTATGCTGGTCTTGCTTCGACAATAACGAATGTACCTCGAATAAAAACTCCACATTTACGACATGAAATTGATGAATTACGTGAAGAAAATGCACGTCTTAAACAAGAATTATTTCTTGTTAAATCTAAATCAATGCCATCAATACATCCAACAATAAATAAAATATCTTTACCACGTATTGATGAATGTATACAAACAAGTTTTTATCTTGAATCATCGACATCACAAGAAGAATTAAATAATGATGAAAAACTTGATACCGTTGATGAAGAAGTAAATAATTCAGATACTTTTAATGATCTTGTTTCTTATAATCATTATCTTATAGATTTTAGCTCAAATTGAAAATCAATGTCGTCGACCGAAAAGAAAACGATTGTCTGAACAGCCACTGCATGAAATTGGTTTGTTATTGAATAATTATTTTATATATTTTATATCATTTTATTCTTTAGCGAAAGTACGTAAAATTGATGATACAATGCTTCATCGACGATTAGGAACAATTCTCAGTTATGCTACCGATGACTTTTCAGTAAGTTCAATTAATAATCTTTATTTCTTAATGGATTTTTCGTTTATTGAAGATAATCAATGACAATGGTATTCTTGTTATTTCAAACGAATTGAATATAAATGTTAAAATGGATTCATCATCCTGGACGAAAGCATTAGAAAAGTTTGATCGAAATGTTGATATTAATTCAATGACGAGAAAAGAGGTTAGTTTAAAATACAATCAAACATACAATACTACTCAAAATGATGAGAACAAGATATTCTGGATTTTTTTCCTGTGATGCTAATATCAGTGTTAGAACTTGTCAGGTTCAAAATTTTCGGCCTTGATGAGTTCTAATAAAGGTTTTTTTTGGACCTGAAAACAGTGACGTAGCCAGGATTTTTGTACATGCTGGATTTCAGCTTCAAAACATGGTATCCAGATGAAACTTATGGAGGGTGATATTGGACCCAAATGATGAGTTTTATGAAAAATTTTTTGCGATCGGAGCTTGCGAAAAAAAATCTGTTTTTTTCTTAGCTCCCCCCTAAAAATTTTTTCGCTTTTGGTAGTATTCCATTTTTTAGAGTTTAGTCGTAATTTACATCGAATTTCATCGACAGATTTAAAATTTCATCTCAAAATATGCATCCGTTCAAAAGTTATAACGTTTTGAATTTTTATGAAAATTTTTGCGACATGTTATAAAAATTCAAAATATTTTAATTTTTGAACGCATACATATTTTGAGATGAAATTTTAAATCTGTCGATGAAATTCGATGTAGATTACGACTAAACTCTAAAAAATGGAATACTACCAAAAGCAAAAAAAATTTTAGGGGGGCTAAGAAAAAAAAAGATTTTTTTTCGCAAGCTCCGATCGCAAAAATTTTTCATAAAAACTCATCATTTGGGTCCAATATCACCCTCCATAAGTTTCATCTGGATCCCATGCTCTGAAGCTGAAATCCTGCATGTACAAAAATCCTGGCTACGCCACTGCCTGAACACTACTGTGTTTGGTTTTTTTTTGAAATGCTGTGTGACATAGTACACCAATAAAACGTTGATATAAAGTGCACCTGATAAAGAACTGTTTGGACTATTCAAATTTCAGTTAGATACTCGACACCATAGAAAAAATAAATAAAAAATATCTTGTTCATGTCATTTTGAGTAATACAATATACTAAATAATGTTTACGATTGACTTTGTTTTAGATTGTCGATTCACTCAATGTTCTATTTGATAATCAAGAATGATTCATTTGTTTTTTTCTTCTTTTATTTACTGATATTGTATATACGATCTCTTTCTTCATACGATTTGTTCGTATTTCATTTTTTTTCTTTGACACTATCTGTTTCATATTCTTTTTTTTTTTGGCTACTTTCTATCTTATCTGAATTAAAATATATGACTCATAATATCTAATGTTCTATATTTTAGATTAAAAGGATGATTTCAAAGGATAAATTAACAAGAGATTCATCAGACAGTAAGAAATGAAAGATTTTCATCACATTCATGAGTCTGATTTTCTCGATCATGCATGTCATTCATCGAAAAATTTTAACAACGTTGAATTCTAAGATATAGATTATATAACAAAAATAGGAGATTTCAATTGTATCGATCTTCTCTATAGTTCATTGATCATTAATGTTTCATACAATAAAGATTCGAAGTGACGAAAAGGAAACTGTTTTCGCTTAAGGATCTCCCTTCCTCTCTCAAAAAATCTAACTTCGCCAACGAACATGAGATATTGATGAAACTTTGCATAGATATTGCACTCTTGAAAGTATATTACTAAAAAAATTTCACACCTCTATCTTATCGTTCAGGAGATTTCCAGGCACCAAGCTGTAAAACAGGGCTTTTACGCATAGAAATTTTTTTTTTAATATACTTCAAGCTGCTGAGCTCGGTTTGCTTTCATTTGAAAGAGAACTCCTCCTTACCACCTGGGATAAGCGAAATGTTTTTTTTATTTTACTCTGTTTCATTTTTTGATCATCGAAACCTCAAAAATCTGAAATTTTTCGAGCTGCTTTTCTGGAAGACTCCGGGTTTCTCTAGCATCGATGATTAATTAGAAAATTCCTTTCCGCCATCTGAAGAATTACCCATATATTTATCGATAAAAAAATTCAGCTCGCTAGAATGAAGTGTGTTGAGAAGGGTGGGGGTGTGGTGTGTGAGAGAATGGGCGTCAATGTTTGATATGGATATGGGTGCAGCTTTTAGTGTGAGTGCCGACCAGTGTCAGATCATTTCAAATATCACCATCGAAATCAAGACGAGAAATTACATGATCCTAGGTCGATTGGCTGAAATAGGAGTGTCTGGAAAACCTTTATAACTTTTGAACGGAACAAGCTAGTAATGTCGACTTTGCGTTGATCGAAAGAGAACAATATTTCCTATCTAATAATCGCATTAACGACCAAGGATTGCTGAAGAAACGACTCCAAAATATCGTTGTTTTTTGCATATTCACCAACAATTAATCTGATTGGTCCATTGCAGATCAATCAAGTTTTAGCAAATGTGTATGTTCCTGTGTCTTCTCTTTGCTGCAACAACGAAAATCGAAGCTCCGTATTTTGTTCCTATCAAAAGCTATTGAAAAAGAAAGCGATGACCTAGTATTTTGGCACGGATAGTAGTTTCAAAGATCTTTCATAAAACCTCTGAAAGTCTTCGAAAATCAAAACTATTTTTATGAATTCGTACACTAGACAATTCAAGCTACATGCCCACATACTTATTTCAAAAATGATATTTTTGACGAAAGTCGAGTTTTCTGAGGGATCCCTAAAATACTAACGAATACAAGGTCAAAATAACAAGAAATAAAAACCTCAACAATGATTTTTTTCCTTCCGCAGAATGTAGTCCTAATAGTCAATCATACAGTAACCTAAAATCATTCAGTTGAATAGAATATGATTCAACCGAAAACCGTAAGAATGAATGCATATCGAGCGAGGGAAAAACAGTTAACTTCACGTTCGAAGCCTTCGCTGTTTTTTCTTCGATACTGAGATACAAGATTGCAAATTTACTATGAATTGAATTCTGCTAATCATGATTGATTCTATTGTCAATTTAGCATCGCGTACTTCACTTCATTTCGGACAACTTGTGTGGGCGAAATTGGGATCAGCTCCATTTTGGCCTGCTGTTATATTTACTGAAGAAAATCAAGATTGGATTTGCCATAAAGGTAAAAAATCTAGAAAATCAGAGCAAAAGTTTTATTGTATTTTTTTCTTGAAATAAATTACTTTTTTAGGAAAATCTGCTTATGTACATGTTTTCTTCTTTGGTGAAACTGCTGAACGAAATTGGATTCGAACAACACGTGTTTTACCATTTATTGGACCAGAAAAACTTACTAAACAACGAAGAAAATGGCGTCGTAAAGTAAAAACTACATTCAAAGAAAACAATAATTTCTTTTTCATTTAGATGAAAACTAAATCACAAGAAGAACAAAGATTAACATTAAAAGACAGATCAAATTTAAATATTGCTATTAAACAAACTGTTAAATTATCAAAAGTTTCCTTACAAAAACGTATTACCATTCTTAAAAATGAATGGTGGTATTGGGATGATATTAATCAACCTGAATCAATTAGTGAAGTATCTACAAAAGAAATTGATATTGAAGAAGATGAACATGAACCAATACTAATTGACGATCAAGAAAACGATACTGAAGAAATTTTACAATTATTGAATACGAATCCAGATGAACTGGTACATAGTATAAAAAAGTATTCCTATTCAAGATAAAAATATTGTTTGTATTTTGATTATAGGATGATATAATTTGTTTATCAGATACGTCTACAGAGAATAATGAAACACAATCATCTTTAAAACATACGTCATCTGTTTGTTTTCATCCATTAACACCATATGAAGAAGAAACAATAATTCGTGAAATGATTTCTTCATTAGATAATTCATTTTTAGCATGTCGTTGTCTTGCTGAAAAAGAATATTTATTTTGTATTCAAAAAAATTTTCCATCAACATCAATTATTTCAGAACATTGGTTCTATCTTTTTCTTTTTCGTCATTGTGAACGATTGGCTCGGATGTTTCCGAAATGGATTAATGATATGAAACTTTTATTAGAACAATCTCCATTTCTTTCACCAATACATCAAACACAAATACAATCACTTATTATTTTGTTTAAACAATACTGTAATAATTATCAACAACAGTAATTGTTTCTTCTAAAGAGAGCAGTAATGTATAGAAACATTTCTAGATCTTTTCTTTTTTTTTTGTAAGATACAGTTAATTTTTTTCATATTTCAATTTCTTTTGCTTTTGTGTGAGAAGTTATATGTATGAAATATAGATTTTCTAGAAAAAATAACAAAATGTCGAATATTTGAACAAGGAAATCAACGAAAAAGCTAAAACTATTCTTTTGAACTCGAAAAATTTCTAGTAAGAAAAAACAGAGCTGATACAATCGATGTTAAAAAGAGCAGAATGTGACGAAATAGATCAGACGGTGAATACGTCAACAGTAGAGAGCTGCATCTCCATGGCAACCGGGTCCGGGTCTAGACCAGGTGATTTTTTTCATGGGGGTGAAAATTTGAAAAATGATCACGTAATATTTGAATCAACTATCTGAAATAGCTGGAATGGGGTGAATGTGTTAAATATTACGTGATCTTTTTCAAATTTTCACCCCCATGAAAAAAAAACACCGGGTCCGGGTATAGACTCGGCCGGGTCCGATTTGCAGCTCTCTAGTCAGCAGATATCAAAGTCGGTATTATGATATTGTAAAACTTTGATTACAGAAATAAATCAGATTCATTGTGATATATTCCGAAACTTCCATAATTTCCTTGCTAAGGTCTAAAATATTGAGTCTTCAAGTAAATGGAAACAGTCAACCTTGTCTTTAGGCAAATGGGGTACTCATTGAGAATTTCAATTAAAACTTTTTAATAGTTAATTTCATACTAACGGAAAAACATATCTAACTGTCGGATATCATTTGATTTCATATAGTAGATACGAATAGGTTTTAGTGAGACCGAGAATAGTTTAAAAAGGATTCGTGTTCAGGACCTACTGATGAAGAGTTATGGCACTTTCAATGAAATTGTTACTAAAAGCAAGCATTTCTCGTAAAATTAAAAGCGAAGAGTTTTGAGGTAAAATTTTGTCTATAGGTACAATTGATAGTCACTAGATATTTCTGAAAATTTTAGCGAAAATGAACATATCTTTTTCAAAGTATTTAATTTTCAAAAATAAAACAGAACTTTACCACTGGAGGACATAGTAATCGAGTCTATTAGGAAAATGAATATTTTGAGCAAGACAAGTTCGTTTATGTTGACACTTTCAACACTATCTAGTGCCCATGGACGAAATTTCAGGTCAAAACTTTTTGTGTTGCAGCTATTGAAAATGCCTTGTACTCTGTAAAAGTTTTATTACAAAGATCATACTTCTGTATCAGTAGGTTCTAGGCTCGAATCACTTGAAACTATTCTTAGTATCATCGAAACCTATTAATAGCTATAATATGAAGTCGAATGGTGTCTGACAGTTGAACTTGTTCTTTGGTTAGATCTATACCATTTTCGACATACAAATGCATTGGCTTTCACCGAAAATGAAATAAATTTAACCATTTTTTCGAGAAATATGTTTCTCTGTAATCTTTAGTAATAGTGCCCATGAATGATAAAAAAAAACAAATAATCGATTTAAAATCAAGTCGAACACTTGTCTGATAACATCACTGCTGATAGTAATTTAGTAGATGTTCAGGGGCTAAAACAGTTATAAATATCTCAAGAGTAGTAATTCATCAAGAGTTTTATAAGATCATCGTTCAACTTTACTGTATCAATCTGAGTATAACGGAAGAGGTTCAAAATGAAAAAATGTACAACTAAGCATCAAGCACGAAGAATATTTTTTTTATTGTGAACTTTTATTAAAATCACCAATGAAAAAAGTTGATTGGAAGCCACTACACGATTTCATACACGCTAAACATATTCTCCAAGCAGCTGAGGAGACAAGGATGGATATCACCTTTATGTTTGATTATTCAACATTAGTATCATATTAGTAAGTTGCTGAGTACTTGGATTACTTGAATATTGATAAACGTTAATAATGAATTGTTTCTTTAAATTTTCGAATTTTTTTTAACTATTAATCAAAATAAATGATCAGATGATGGATTTTTGTGAAATAACAGTTTCAGAACCTTGGCAAATGTTTATAGAAATAATTTTCTGTATTTCGATTAAATGTCTAACAAATAAGAAGAAAGATAAATTCGAAAAAAATAAGATAAAAACTCAAACCTCACAATTTTGAATCAGAGGTGAGCACAAAGGAACCTTTTATGTCTCGTGCTGCAATTGATATCTGACCTGATGAACAACAGGAAACAAAAGTTTTTATTTTTGATACAGTGAAGCATATATTTAACTTTTCAGTCATTTTATAAACAATTTATTTCATAACTTTTTTTCAAGCATTACAATTCTATTCTGGAATAACAACTAACTCAATCAATATAAAACATTATCATTTTAATAACATACGTATATGTTCATAGAAAAAAAGCATATAAAACCAGTAGCGAAAGTACAGTGTTCCATCGTCATTGCTATATTTACACAGTACATGATATCAACAATAAAAAGAATAACAGCACAATGAGAGGATTTTTCAATATAACATGAGGGCTGTTAATGAAAAAGATGTAATGAACAAAACAACCAATAAAAGAGAACTCTTTAAAAAGTTTTTTATACTTCTGCATGCATCATACTAATAAAATATTAATTGATTGTTCAGCCTTTAGATGAGTTCATCTTTTTTGAATAACTAGTCACGCTGCTGAAAATTGTCTTTCAGCACTTACAGAAGTAACTGGCATTGAAGAAACTGAGCGAGCAAAGCAGAATTAACGAAGAGATATTTTTCTGCTGAATCCTTCAAAAAAATGAACGGGTTTGATGATAATTAACATTTCGCAAGTTCTTCTTTTTTCTTAACATCAAAAAAATATTCATCACTTTCGTTACTCAATCCCTTCCAATTTCTTTTTGAGCATCAAAATCATCTGACTTGAGTCGACGAAACCATTCATCTGTTTGTCGTTCATTTAATTCTATTAGTTCGATTGCAATCCGTTGTATTTGTTGTTGAACATAAGTATAACAGTTAGAATGTTCAGTTGCAGAAAAAAACCAGTATTATATTGATTTTAACGTAGTATTATTCATTTAAACTTGCCAATTTATTACAAAATATAGAAACAAATAGAAGAAAAGGCTCTTGAGGACATGCAAATCAAGCAGAATGAAAAGAAAGAAAATGTAATTTTTCTTTTTTTTTCCCAGTATTCATTTGTTTACACATTACACCTTTACATTGACGTCACTCACTGCGTATATGTATATGAATGAAGAAAAAAGATGGCAACAATAATCAAAGCATAGTGGCAGAGTTTATTAATGCGTCTTCCATGTATTTTTTTTTGTTAATGTCTCTTGTTCTTAACATTTGTACTTCCAAAAAAAACAATATCCAATATAATCATATAGTCGCTTGTCATGGTTCAGGAGGACACTGACATCCGAACAGTCGCACCCATATTCTGATCGAAATGGACCGAAGACGATATGTTGAACATTAATTCATCGCTCTGGACGAGTTTTAAGCCGAAGATCGATGCAGACACTTAGCTTCAAACAATTCTTGAACAATTGATCGATCATACCCTGTGTGAGCAACAAGCAGATCTTCGAAGGTGAATATCTCTAGAGAGACGAATCTATAGAATAGTAAATGGCCTTTTGCTTTCCACAGTCAATTAAGACAATTCGATTCAAAATACTCAGCATTTTCCTGCTGTTTCATCAATTTTATCTTGATATGTTATGTTTGAAAATCATTATCAGAATAGCTACTCAAAATTGTCAGACAACGTTCTAACAAACAACAAAAAGCAACATTTACTCCACTCCTCATTAGGGTAGTTGTTATGATTTTGTGCATTATTTTCATGTTTGTCTGAAGACAGTTACCAGTAATAATCATCTGTCATAGAATTTAAAAAAATCAAATTCCATCGATTGGTTTTTCTGAGTGACAAAGTTCTTATGCGATCGACAGAACGCGTCATGACCATGAAGAAATCCGACGCTAAACAAGGTATTGCTAGCATTTCTTACATATGAGATAAAAAAGACTATTGTTTCGCTTAGTCCTGGAAAAGAAATATCAATATGCCAGTGTAATACGCTTGTGTATGGAAATATCAGTGTATATTTTCTCGCCGTGACAATACGAAACATAAAGGAAGACAAAAAAAAAGAAGAACAAGGAAAAAATGAAATACAAGTAATAGTGAGCGCATTCATGAGAAATAAATTGCCTATCTGATGAAAATATTATGCTTCACTGATTTACGTAAAAATACGCATGTTGAAAAATAACAGATAGTTTCGTTAACGCTTTATACGAAGCAAGATCGATTGGAAGCAAAAAAAAACAAATAAAACTCGCACTCTCCAATATCATTTACTACGTAAGTATATTTGATTTTCCACATTATGAGACTAGCTATAAAATAAAAATTGAATGTCAGGAGTAGTTATAAACAATAAGAAACGACAGAATTTGAAAACGAGTCATTTTTATTATCAGAAAGTAATCTTAAAAGAGCTCTAATTGAGTATGTTCAGCATATGCAATCGATAGCCTTGATTGCAGTAGTTCTTAAACGTAAAATAGCCATACCACAAACGATGTCAAACAGGATGACTTTCACAATGCTTAAATTTCACCAAGAATTATAGTAGTAGATGACACGAATTTTACTCTTAGAAAGCTGACACAGCAGTGAATTCAAGAATTTCAAGTAGAAGCGTTTTTAATAATGTCGAAGCACTAAGAAAAATATTTGAATTTCACCGAACTCAATCAAAACCTAAAATTTGAACATCAAATCAAAGGTCTTTGCGTACAGAACTAAAGAATCTTCACGATTTTTCAAATACAAGACAGAGTGGATACTTTCCACAAAAGACAGCCTATTCATTCTTCTATATGAGCAGCGGCCAAAGTATGAAATGAACGGAAAAATTTTATTCATTGACATATTCGTCTTTCTAGAAAAGAATCTCTTGGAAGTTAGCATGAGTAAAAAAAAGGTCTCATGAAAAAAAAAACATTTATGTCGATGATGTCGGGCTGATTTAACCTTGTTTATGATTCGTAGCTGTATTGAGAATTAATTGCGATTGTAATATGAACGTCATCAGATAGTTTGGGTTTCTTTTTAGGCGAAGCTTTAAGGAATTATCTGATGTTCTAACATCATTACGTGTATGATATTTTGGGAGGGAATATTTTTAAGTTTTATTGTCAGTTTTGAGCTTTGTATTATTTTCAAATCGATCTGTACAACGCCACAATATTTACCGATTGTCTCGTAATGGATACGGCAGAAAGAATGGCAACATCAATATTTTCAGTAGAACTCTTTCAGTTTATTTGTTTTTAAGCAAGACTTATTTTTGAACGACCTACCATACAATTCTATAGTAAAAGTGTATCGAAAGCTTTTCTGAAGGAAGCAGAAGGCAGAATCTCAACTAACATATTAGCAAATGCCAAGACGAACCAACATTGCAGGTCGTTTCAAAAATAAACTTCAGAATATTTTTTACAACAGTAGATTATGGATCTTGTTGTGTGCTTTCTCTTCATGTACACCTACATCGACTCCCACACCCTATCCAACGCAACGATACTTCAGCTATTGTGGGGATAAAAATCAAAGAAAATTTGACAAGAATAACAAAAAGATAAACGATGTTGTAGGAATTTTACTACCTTGTTTGTTGTTTACACCTATATTTTTAATTTAGACTAGGTGAACTTTATCATTGAGTGTCAAAAAACGAAACAGACCCAGGCTTGGCATCGCAAAAAGATCTAGAAAAGACAGAAGGCATTGACTCTATAAATATAAAAAGTGATCTATCTTGACGATAAACAATTATTTATCAATTCCAGATTAACGATAAAGCAATAATTCGTAGCTGATATGGGTGAAAAACATTCCAAACTGAAAATTTTTGCATCAAAAAAGAATAGTGTTGTAACTTCATCAACATCATCGCTTGCTATCCGACAAAGACGACGCATGTCTCAAAATTATTTAGTCATTTGGGTTGATGGCAGTGTTGATCAACCGAATCAAGATAATCAACATACACTCGAGCAATTGCGCAGTGTCGTTAAAGAGATTAAACTGTGCACGACGTCGACACAATGCATTGAATTTCTTAAGAATATGAATGGCAAGAAAGCTCTCGTCATCTCTTCCGGTGCTTTAGGTCAACATCTTGTGCTACAGATTCATGATATGCCACATGTAGATGCTATTTACATTTTCTGTGGCGACGAATCACGACACAAATCATGGGTCAAAAAATGGTCAAAGATTCAAGGTGTCTTCACTTCAATAGCACCAATATGTGATTCATTAAGAAAGATCACCGGCCAATGCAATCACAATGTATTACTAATGAGTGTCGCTCCGCAGCGCGTTATATCAACAGCATTATCACCATCCGATGAACAAAATCTTGAACAATCAGAGTCATCATTTACATAGAGCCCTCGGCACATTAGAAGAGCCCTCGCCCTCTTTAATAGAGAAAACACCTTGAATAAACGATGAAAAGGATAGATTAGAAGGCGTCACTCTAATACTGTAATTTTTTAGTTTTACCAT
The DNA here is from genome assembly GCA_905329745.1 of Rotaria sp. Silwood2. Classification (NCBI taxonomy): domain Eukaryota; kingdom Metazoa; phylum Rotifera; class Eurotatoria; order Philodinida; family Philodinidae; genus Rotaria; species Rotaria sp. Silwood2. The sequence continues at coordinate 2,526,677 of CAJNSZ010000002.1, read as the reverse complement.
CATGTTTATACTTTTTGTTTCTATATGTATATTTTTAATCTTCGCTTCATAACTATTTTTATGCTTTTGCCAACGTTTAAGGTGGTCTGTGCTTGAATAATATAAAATTTAATTAATGGACGAATGTATATACAGAGTGTCTCAAAAGTCATTTTTGGGATAAGGTTTTCATTCATCTTTACTATTTCATTTGATATTGTCAACTATTCTTTTTTAAATGATAGACAAATACACCAAGTTTGTATTTATAGGAACAAGCTTCAAAAGTACTATTCAAAGATATCATCTTTAATTGAAATACAAAAATTTACCCTTTTTTTCTATTTCTAAAAAACATTATGCAACGTTTCTTTCTTAAGTGCTTTCATTTTTTGACGTATTTTGATCATTAAGTCGTTCAGATCTTTTATACTATTTTTATAGATATTTATCTTGATATGACTCCATAATGATCCTTTTGCTACTATGGAAGTTGTAATGAACTCATCAAAAATTAATGTTTGGTATGAAATGTCCAACACGTTAATCGTTGGACCATTGTTTTTGAAGAATCGGCAATCGATCGACAAAATTATTTTGATATCTCAAGAACTTCTTTTATCTATTTTTACATTTTTACAGACTAAACGAGTTATTATTAAGATCATATTTCAACAGAATCAGACGCCAGCCCATTTCTCGAAGACAGTTCGCTCCTGGCTGAATGACAAGTTTGATGGTTAGTGGCTGGCAAAGGTGGACTAATCTCGTAGGCTCTACGATCACCGGATTCGACGCCGTTAGATTTCTTTTTATGGGGTCATATCAAGACAAGTATCTATTAAACTAATATGAAAGATCTCAACGATTTAAAGTTGAAAATACGTCAAGAAATCGAAGCACTTACGAAAGAAACGTTGCATAATGTTTTTTGGCAATAGGAAAAAGGTTAAATTTTTGTATTTCAATTAAAGGTGATACCTTTGAACAGTACTTTTGAAGTTTGCTCGTATAAATAAAAACTTAGTATATTTGTCTATCATTTAAAAAAAAGTTGATAATATCAAATGAGATAGTAATGAGAAACGAAAAGAATATTCTCAAGGAAGTTTTGGGACACCCTGTAGAATATGAAAGATAATATCTACTCTGATCAAATTCAGTTATTTTTCATTGACATTCTTCTCTTCTCATCAATACTCAACTATATGATTGTTTCCATAACTAAATAAACATAGAACATCTCTTATGAATGGCGGTCTAAGCTCACATTCTTACCTATTGCCATTAAAAAGTGATTATGATCACATTGGTCAAGAATCTGATTCAGAAAGAGTTGAACCAATTACAAGTTCAATAATGAAAGCTCAATACAAACTGCTGATCTTGAAGACCATGCCGAAAAATCAAAAACCTAATTTTTTTTTTTGATCATATGACATGTCAGCATTTTACGAGTCTTTGTAAACGATAAGATATATAAGAGGACTCGAGGTTTTCTAACGTGTCGATGGCTTTGCTCAGTATTATTGAAAGAAATTCTATTGAAAATTGATGAATACGATGCAAATTCCATAAAAAAGCTAGTGGCTTATTGGCGCGAGCCAAATATCTCTGAGTTCCAATTAGAGGATTTTCAGCATGAATATCACTAAAGGCCCCCATCTGGGGATATATTCTTCCAATTTTTCTTCACAATATACTTAAGAAGACTTTGCGCTCACTCCATATGAAAGCCATGGTCAAAATGGGTCTTTTCGTCTGCAATCTCCACCAACAGCTAGAGCAATTGAAGAAAGAGCAATCAAGTACGTATACAAAACAGTTTGTCATTTATCGTGGTCAGAGGCTCATAAACAGAACTTGTAACATCTCGAGACAAAAGTTGGAATCTTGTTGTTCAACAATTTCTTATCTGCTGATAAGAAGTCGTTCATAAATGGTGTCACTCTTTCAAGGTATTTGGCAACAAGTCAATTTTGAATATTACTTTCAATTTTGTTTTTCAAACAATCAACTTCATCCACGACGGTCTTGCCATACAGACAAGATTCTAAGGACCCGAGATTCATAATAATACGAAATACTGACCTTTTCCTAGAGTGAACGATTGGCAGTGGTGTGATTAATCAACACCATCGTGAAAGATTGAAAATAGAAATAGAAAGATCAATAACGAGGATATATCAAGTTGAGAATGAAAGAAAAATAGAATAGAAGTGGAAGAATTGAACTAGGTATCGTCGTTAACATTTAAGTTCAGTTTTTCTGATTGAGAAAAACTGTTTTTTCTACAGTACAGTAATACATTAAAACGAACTAACTCAAAGAAAACGATATTATGGCTAACTTTTCTCACGAAGTTTATTACTGCAAAAAGCTAAGCAAGTATCCGGATCGGTAAATTAACTCAGCATATTTCGAGTTCACTAAATGGGCATAGACTACTTCTTAAAATGTATTTAAAATCTTTGATTGAAATAAAAACTACGACAAAATTGTAAAAAAATTATTTCAATTGTTTACACTAGAAACTTGTAATCTCCCAATTCCTACTTTGACGGTGTAGGGTGCGAGCTTTTTCTTGAGTCAAAAACCACACCCTCACCTTTTTTCTGTTTAGTTTGGGTGAGTTTTGAAATAGTAAGATAATTTTTCTATTTATTTCAGTTTTACATTTTCGTGAGAAAATGGATCGCTTTCTTTAGATAATTTTAATATTTATTTTAATTGTTGAACACACCATAACAGCGAAATTGAGCACATACTTCAATTAAATGAATTTTGTTTTGTTTTGTTTAAGATATCAATGTCAACGTATTACTCACCATTAAGTGTGCGATTGTTTTTTGTTTTTTGTTTTGGAGAAAGAGAATAGAGGAAGGAAAGGAAGATGAGACTAGACAGTGGGTAACTGAGTGTTAGTAGCCTTATTAGAGTAGAGTGAGTGAGTTAACCCCTATAAGGTTCCAGTTAATATGTAGAAGAAGAAGAATACCCTTGCCTTTCGGCTACCTTTCAGTATAGGGTGCTGTCCAAGGACAGTTTCGAAAACCCGATTTTTTTCCTACAACTATTATTAGCTGCAGCTCTGGAGAGAAGGGCAGCCTGACTCAGAGTTCCTCCCACTTAATCACGTAAGCTTCCCATGTATACTGACTAACCACATACTAGCCACAAGGGCTTATGTATGTCACACGTAGTCAGTGTGCTCTCATATGGGTGGTCCGAGACAAACAACGGTTAATAACTTGGCCAAGGTCATTCTATGCCTAATGGCGCTGAGTTTCTAACACACTATCTTCTGGATATGTGTCGAACATCTTAACCATTTAGTCATAGCGGCTTCTAATATGTAGACCTTCTGGGTAGGCCCTAAGAGCTCGACCAAAAACTGTTTTGATGTCCGTGGCACGCGTTCAGGTATTATCAGACTCATATACATATCATGCGTATATGAGTCTGTCCCATATGTGCATGACTGTCGCGTCAATACGGCTTCACCAGGTTTGTTCTTGGTTGCGTGCGCGAATAGTGTAATGATGAAACTCGTTGCTTCCATTCAATAGACATTTCTTTTCCACTCATCGTGTTTTATTTGATGAAAAGGACAAAAAAAATGTAACATCGTCATGAGTCTACTCAAGAGAAAATCGTTGCACCCGATGATTGTTACTATCGACGACATAGAGATTGCCATATCGATCGAAGGACAAACCCCTGGGCCAGTTGAATTGATTTGCACCTTGTCCTTCACCATTTCCACCCAAAATGACAGTACCTTCTGTTGCCCCTTTAGGCCAACGCGTCACTCGATGATTTCCCAACTCTGTCACATAGAGAGTACCCAACGTATCGACGAATAATCCTTCAGGGTACGACAATTGTTTCAGAGAATTTCCATCCCGTTGACCTCCAGCAACGACAGTCCCTTCTTTTGCACCTTTATCCCATTTCATCACACGATGATTTGCGCTATCCGACACGTAGACAGCCTGTTGTTCATCGACAAAAACGTGGGTCGGCCAATCGAGTTTGTTGAAACGAGGACCCCAGCCATTGTCACCAGCCACGACAGTTTCATTCTTGTCTTCTATTTGGAATCGTCTAACTTCATGTTTGTTAGTGTCACAGATATAGAGATTTTTCTGATTATCCATGGCCAGTCCTTGACAATGGATGTTGTCGAGTAGAATTTCTCCTTGAATTGTACCACTACGACGAGACCATCGTAGAACTCGTCGATTTTCGTTATCACAGATAATGAGACTATCTGTCTTTTTGTCAATCAACACATTGTTTGGATTATGCAATTGATCTAATCGATTTCCTTGACCATTGCCGCCAGCTACCACTTGTCCCTTCTTATCACCAATCTTCCATTGGATGATACGGTCATTGCCCCAATCAGCGATGACCATCGTTTGATCATCAACGAAGATATCCCAAGGGTTGTAAAGTTGATCAGTGGCACTCCCTTTTCCATGCCCTCCAGCAACTGTCACTCCATTCTGTGCCCATCGGGCATTGACTGGAATATTGGGAATCACTACAATGAACGAGAAAGACAAGAAATCGTCATCGCCATTGTCGCGGAGACCTCCGTCTTTCGCAGAAAAGAACTGCAATGAGATATTGTTTCTTGAGAAAACTGCGTAAAAAATTCGAGAATTCCCTTCTCTAAAATACGCTAAACAAGAAAAGTTCTTCTCACACATAAAAATTCTGAAATCATTTTTGACTTTCTACTAGAAAAAAGGCTTTGTAAGGACTCTCACATCTATATCGATTCTCAGTCTCAATCCTAATTATTCGTTGAGCACTCCTTGTAACATCTATCCAGATATTGCTTTCAATCCTACTTAACCCGTTTTTGCAGGTAGTTCTTCAAGTTCTTAATTAGATATATTAGATTCTAAAAAGTAGAAGCCTCGGACGGAATAAAAACTGCAGCTTGAGATTTCTATGAGGAGGTTTTTCAGAAGAACCACTTTTGAAATATCGAGAAGACTAATGCTAATTCTATCTAATATCTCGATAAGAAAAGATAGGGATCGAAGAATTCTATTCTTAATCTCGAATGCAGAATCTTTATAGAACTATTAGAAAAGTTACTAGCAAGTTTGAATCCTTGAAAGATTTACATGAACTTCAGACAAGAATTTAAGCGATAAAATAGACGATTCATAAATTGATTGCTTGCTTTCAGAAATACTTCAAGTCAAATTAATGTCAATTAGTTTCTGTCAAACGAAATTCAATGAATTTCACTATTCATATTGAAATATTCGTTCGTAAAATACAACTTGGAGTCTAAAATATGTTATTGTCAATAATTATTTTGGCATGGTTGTTTTAGCTGAGCATCATTTTTCATGAATTTTGCACAAAGTATACGTACTAATATTCGATTGTGTGTGTGTTTACTGATTTTGCAGCTGTTGTAAATGGTGATCCTAAAATACGAGTTAGATAATTCGTAGCTCATTGTTGCATATTATAAGAGGAACGCATTGTCAGATGAAAAGCAGATCGCCTTTATCGATTGCACCATGTGTAATATAAAAAGACTATGCGTCTGCATGATTTAGAAAATACGCGTCGTTTGGGCGGCGCTCGCTTTTGGTCAAGTTTTAGCTGACATTAACAATTTTTATAATTTATCTTTCGTGCAGTCTACACTAATTAAATGTTGCTTTTTTAATGCAAATATACCTTTTGTCAAATTTCCTATCTCTGCAACTGTTCTCACACACGCACGGTCTTTCAATACTACGAGTCACATCACAGAGTGATCAGTAGCTGAGACGAAACAAAACAAAAACGGTAACCTGTACTGCAAAAAGAAAGTTTTGGAAAAATAAGCTCTTAAACGAGGGAAATTAGTTTTCAGTAGGGTATTCTCACGATAGAATGTTCAAATGGGGAATTGGAAAGAAAAATGACTACGGTGGATGAGGTCAATCAGGTTGAACAGCATAAAAATGGTTGCAAGATTAAGAACAGCAATATGATAACATATAGAAAGAAAAATGATCAAAGAGGACGCAAGCTACGTAAGATATGATTTTGAAAAAAGGAGAGAACATTGCTAGCAAATAGATTGAAAAACAGAAGGAAAGTTATTTGGCGACTTATTCGACACGATGAATATGGCTGGAGCTTCTATCGAAAGTTATGAATATTTTCATTTCATTATAGAGGGCAAGACTGTATCATTAGAATTCGCGGGACCCGGTTACTGAAGTATTTCGAGGACTAAATTTAATTTTTTTCTCATTGCAGCCCCGGCGCTTCATTATTTCATCAAAAAACGTGTGTTATTGCATTTTAAACTAGAATGATAAATTGAATTTTTACGCTTTAACTTGAACAAATCGAATATGTTTTAAAATTTAAAACTATTTTTCACATCTCAAAGGATATCTTTCTAATATATACTTTTGACATAGACTCAACGTTTGTCGAACGTGTGTTGCATTGATATTAGCTGTCTCTATCGACAGATAAGTTTTGTTATCATTTGTCAACATCATCATGAAAGCGGGTCTCTTCTTTTCTATGACTTTTATTCATGTTGTCGCGATAAGCAAAGATTAATGATATTAAAAAAATGGATGGTTTTTTTTTCAATCCATTTTCATTGCGTAAGTAAATTAGTGTTTGAATAGTGCTTACTCTATTTTTATCAGGACAGCATCAATATAAATCATGACGCAGAAAAGATCTCCATACGACAATGTCTAAAAATGATAACAACCCATGTGAGTATTTCTTACTGAGAAATTGGAAAAAAGCGAGAATGTAGGATGTGAATGTAGAGAAGATCCACACGCGCAACCACACCAATACTCCCATACCCATCGCTTGATCCTAATGAAACAACTGTTCAAGTCAAGGTTATCAATCATTCTGTGTTACATGAAGATGCAAGCCCGAGCTTTTTTCAATCAGCTGGACAAACCAGTGCTTGTCCCACAACGAATACACTACTCCCCAATCAATCGTGAATGTGTAGCACAGAGTCTTAAGGAAATGGTCTCTTCAGTGAAGCCTTTGAGACCACAGTTTATTCATGAGAGTCTGTCAAAAGCCTTTCCCACTCATATTGATGAAATCAGTAATGCACCCAGGGGAGCGAATTTTGGGGATTGATCCTTCCCTACACAACAAATTTTCGCTATCAGATTTTAAGGTCATTGGTTTTCAAATGTCAGCAAGCATGCTCTGAATATATGCTTGAACTAACATATATACTTATCAATTAGTGTAAAATGTTTCTTTGTGCAGACTGTTTGATAGTAATGATTATTGTGAATTAAATATATTGTGAATCACAAGTATTTCGCTCTAAATTGTGATTCATATATAATAAAAATCTTTATTTTAATAGAAGTATTGCAAATAATGAGGCAAAATCCGAAGGATACTAGTGAGCGCCATCGAACAGGTGATGAACCACTGAATGATTTGGCTGTTATGAACATCAGCAGCTACCGAGACTTAGTTTTTCGGGATTGATTGGAACTTTTCAATAAACTCCTAAGACTTTCAAAATAAATTCCAATACAATTCCTCAATACATACAAAGTGTAGGTTTGGGCGTGTGTATGGGTGTGTATATTGATGATGGTGTGGGTTAGGGTGTGAGGGCGATCAAATATCATCATAGTTAATAAATCTCGTAGAAAATATAAGTCATGGTAGCCTCTCATTAATATTAATAAGAAAAACTCGCTCAGACGCGAAAGTGTCAGTGCAGAAATATCGTGTAATAATATGAGTGAAAGCTGTTTCCCATCATCTTGACTTCTGTAAAGTTCCAACCTTTTTACTGTCACTTTCACATATTGTTGTACGATCGGGTACTTTTTGATCTCATTCTGATACATGGTTGTGTTACGTGATACTTTTGTCTCAACTTTAAGCATTGATATGCGCACAAAAATATTCAGTCACTCTAAAACCTTGTTGGATGGCTGAAGCTTGCCATCGACAGCCATATTTCGCAAATGTAACACTATTAATTTTATGCCTTCTGTAAATAAACTGGAGAGCCAAATGACAAACAATTATCAGTCGCTTCGTTAAAAGAAAAAGTAGTTATTGGTTTCGCTTCCATTGTTGTTTTGATCCTTCCTAATAATTAGATCATATTTGTTCTATGTATATGACTATTAAATGAATCTACTTTACTATTCAAATCATCCTAATAAGTTACTTACCAGAATTCAGTAAATTTTAGCGAGAATAGTGGCGAAAATTTCAACAATGTGTTGTTGTCGCTTTTAGATTATATTATGTATGTGATGCCGTTTATTCTTTTTTTGTCGATTGCTTCGCATGTTACTTTTGGAAGATGTCAACACTTTTCTTATCTTTCTTTTTTCTCTCTCTTATTTTTATTTTATTTGAATATCTTTCAACTACGGACTTTGTTGAGAACGACGAAACTTATCAAAAGTAAAGCATTCAAGGTGAAAAATATACCACGAGCGAATGCAACCAAGGAAAAAATCATTCTCGTGTAAGGAAGTTCATCTAAAATAAAGCAATCGCAGCAATATACATTTCTCTATAATGTATGGTCGTGCATATCATTCAAAGATATACCACGGTTAACAGGATACTACTTCATTCACTATCTATTCGAGGATATAATTATGGATAGTTATCAAAGTACGACTATTGGAGAAAAAAAATTCGTAGTCGACCCAAAAGATCATTGGAAAAATAAACGTAAATATCTCTTACACAATGCAAGCAATTTCCATATATTTTAAAACAAGATAGTAGATTCTATGAAATTTTATTTCTTTGTAATTTGCTTTACAATGTATGTTCAAAATGATAACAGCAAACTGAAACACATAAATCTATCATGTTCGAAACATTAGAAAAACGAAGGTATATTTTGCTCTTTCACTTATTTATTTTTGTTATTGATGCTAGGGTGTGGGTGTGGGTTTTCTCTTCACATCCACATCCAAGTCTCTACCATGAACATCTATAGGTTCAATACTTGTCAAGTTTATTGTTTCTATTTTCTCTTATCAGTGTTTCTTTTCGACGTATGTTGACTATATCTTTTGGAATATTTAAACGAATTTTCAATATTTCAATCGGTATGACTGTTAAGGTTGAAGGGAATGAAAAGTTTTGTGCTTTATTATTGTATTGGTGAAACAGAAGTTTTTCATGTTTCATATGATGAAAGCAATTGAAACTCTTTCACTTCTCAATCTCGTTAAATTTCGCAAGGTAAAGAGTTTCCAGTATATTTTCAATAATTCCCCAGTATACGTAATAAATGTTTCTTTATCTACCACCATACTAGTGCACAATCACTAGATGACTTTTGACAGTTATGTCATTGTTGTACAAATAGCCTGGAATACGTTTCTATATGAAAAATGAAAATTTAATTTTTAATTTTTACATGAATGTCTACATGTATATCCGAAGAAGTCTTGCTAAAACATTTCTTAGATTAAAAATTTTCCAAGAGATATTCCAAGTATCTACACTTTCACACAAAAATTACATTTCATTGTGAAAGTCTCAACGATTTTTATACAAACAACTCTTCTAGTATACTCAAGCAAAGGTACACGGACAAGTTCCCGTCGGAAAACTGTCAAAAATGGTCGAATTCTGAAACTAAAAATACGAGAGTGTAGATGTGCGTATCGATATTCTCTTCAGCCACATCAAATTTTACGGCACAAAGTAAATCAAATTTATTTTTCAATTCAATATTTAAGTTTAGTAACAATAAACTTATCAAATAAAGGAACGTTTTTTTTCATCTAAGAAAATATATATATATTGGATTTTTAGCTAAATAAAATATTACACCCATCCTGTGATTCTTTTTTTTTATTCCATATCATTTATTCCTAAACATAAATGATGTGAAATAAAAAAAAGAATCACATTTGAGCTAGATTATCTTTTCCAAGATTCATCTAGTATTATTGTTAGCGACCAACATAAAGTTCAAAGAACATTAGTCGATTGAACTAAGTTTTAGGTAATTTTAAAAACTCAGTCTCATGTTACGTTATTGAAGTTCAACATCTATAGTTTATTTATCGTTTCTGAATCTCGCATTTTATATTATATGAATAGTTCTTTTTTTATTGAAAAAATGGTTTCTCGATTGGTGCTATTTTTTTGTCACTTTGCGAACGTTAGTATATATTTTAGATAGTAGTTGAATAACAATTTTTTACTTGTTATAGTGATACAATGTCCATCGAAAAGATTCAAGATTCTGTGTTAAAATCTAATGATATATCTATATGGACGTCAATTAACAATAATTTCTGAGCAAGACATGTTCAATGGCGACACTAACTCAATGATTCATCAAATATAACATGAATTATCAGCTTTCATATTATTTTTCTGATTCAAAAACCTTCAAATTATCTTAATGATGGTATTGTTGAATTATTCATGAAATAATTGAGTAATGCTATATACTACCAAAGGGATGAAATAATACCATCTTCGATCTTTTTCTGAAGATAAGTTTTTTAACTTCTTGGTCAAATTTTTCAAACGAAAATATACCAATGGATGTACTGCGATTAGGGCTATAACATATATAAAATTCAGTCTTTTGGCTATCATTTTGCTAATACTTTCTGCTATGATACTGAAATTCATGGCTGAAATTATAACCTTATGTTTTTCTCATTTGATCTCTTTCTCATAAAAATAGCATTCAATAAATACTTGAAATAGCCTTTTTCGTAAAACAAATCTTTTTTTGACTGTGATCTGAAACTCTGAAGAATTGTGATTCTTGTCATTGTTTGTATAAGTCAACTAGAATGAGTTGATATTTGAATTCATAGAACAACTTTTTGAAGACTTTCGAATGAAGTAGCTAAAATCGAAATTTCTCTGCAGCCGACATGATCAGTTTTCTAACGGACATTCTCTAAAGCAATGACTGCGATTGTTTTAAGAAAGCATTTCTTCTTAATCTCATAGAGGTTGAGTCATATCTGTGAGAGATGGTATTTTATCTCTTTTGTTGAAATATATTGTTCAGCATTCATACTTTTAAATACCTGTCACATACTAATGTAGTAGAGAATTTTTTCGGCTAACTCTTTGACATTATGTCAGTTAATTGCATCTCTGAATTATATATTTTCGCTAGAAATCTGCTTCATTTATTGTCACGATTAAACTGTTTAGTATATTGACCGTTGGATTCTACTTGCAAATCTTGAATATTTGGTCTCAAAGAGAATTTACAAAAAGAAACCGATCAAAACTATATCATGAAAAATATAAATAATGTCATAGGTTTAAATTTAAATAACATTAAAAAAATTCTCACAAAGATACAAACTAGTCGAATATTTGTTTGTGAAATTTTATTGAATTAACACTTTTAAAGTCTATCCCCTTGAAACATAAATTCTGCATGTTTTGGGTACTATTCTTATAGGCCTATATGTTTTTTGTTTCATGTTGCATAATGACTTGGGTAATGTCTTTTGTAAGAGAACAGTGTCTTGATTATTTTGATATGCGTTTTGATCTGCACCCTATAGCCGCACACATAGGATTCTTGTTTATGTTGATATGCCTTGATAATAGTGTTTCGTTCTCTCCGTTTTCATTCTGTGAATGACATCATTGGTTCTTTTCTTCCTCGTATTTGATTGTATTGGACATTTCCACCTGTTCTTTCCATGTTCTCTCTTGGTGATAACTTTGAAATCTCTAGTTCTTATTGTGAAATTCCAACCATCTTCTGTGGATTTTTGCTATGCTTCTGACCCTTCTCTATCTCAATCGCTATATATAAAGCCTTTCATCTTTAAACAAAATTAACGTTTAATTATGTGAAATTAAATGAATAAACAAAAAATTCATATTCGCCACTGTATGTCGTACGAATTCAATTAGGCTCAACAGCAGCTGAGACAACAAGGATTATTACTGGTACATACGGCGAGGAAGTCGTCGATAGTTCCACTTACCGTCATTGGTTTGCCAAGTTTCGTTCCGGAGATATCAGTGTGACGGATAAATCTCGCTCTGAGCGATCTGTGAACTTTGATGATGAAGCGTTGGAACCTTTGCTCCACGCTGATTCACGTCAGACAACACTCGAATTGGCAGCACTACTCAACTGTTCACATATGACAGTAGATCGTCATCTTCGTGCTCTCGGCAAGAACCATAAGTATGGAAAATATATTCCACAGAAATTATTCGCAGACAACTTGTCTCAGCGGGCATCAATTTGTGCTTCATTGCTTTCTCNTCACTTCCACGTAGTGTCGGATGTAAACGTCAACTCTGACGGCTAAGATGGGCTCTGGTAAGGCTCTCAGGGCTAGTCACCCGAGATGCCTTTTACAATGACTTCGAAAATAACAATAGAAGAACCCATTCCGGGCAACAGTCTCTCGCTTCGTCGCCAGACGATCGAAGAAATCAGAAAGGCTGCTGCAGACAGGAAAAGCTGGTACGATATTGTTATCGCCTGTAAACCGCGCCTGTTTGCAGCCGACTGATGATGATGATGATAATAAATGGCTATATGTATGGAAGATAGAAATAATTTTATCTAATATAAAAATTAATCTTTCATGTATTTATGAATTCTTTTGTGAGGAAGCCGTTAGTTGTAAATGTTCAATTAATTGTACATTTTATTTTAATTTCTACCACAAATGATTACAAAAAAGAAAAATTTGTACACTCTCACCTTCTACTTGCAACAGTCAAGTGTATATAAAATCTCTTCTTCTTCTTTTATTTCTTTAAGAACATGAAGATTTTTCTATGCTGTACTCCATGATTCATTTTCATATTTATATCATTTTACGTTTGTTAATGAATTAAAAGAGAAGAAAAACACAAAAATATGAGCATCAAAATCTCTCAAGTGACTCTCTGAGAGAGCTTGTTGTTATTCATTCACGAACATGGATAAAATTTAATCATGATTCGTACAACTTTTGTTGATTTGAATTCGAATAATGACAACAAAACATAATGACGTATTTAAAGTTACATAGATATGTGTCAAACAAAGTTGAGATTTAGGCAAAATTAAATGAAATTTTGAAAAGACTTTAAAATGAAAAGTGAGTGTTTTGAATTGATATTTCTTTTGTCTTAGCAAGTTCAGATCTAAAAGAAAGAAAGGATCTTTAAGCTTATGCTTTTTTACTAGCATCTTTATCGATGTCTATGTGTCTTCAAATTTTACGTACTTCGTAGCTGATATGTAACATATATGCTGCTGCTTAATTTCGTTGAGTTATTTTTCAATCACTGTACAAAACAAATTTGAAGAATGTTTTTTTAGCTAATGTATTCACTGTGGTATAATAATAAGTGCCTTCTTTTGTAATCAAATACTTCAAAAATTTTAAATATTATTTCACTTATTCATAAAGATACTTTCGATACTCATTTTCCAATGTCGATACAGAAGAAGTCATTGGTGCATACATTGCAGTGTGAATAAGTGAGAATCAATACTCTGTCCAGTAAAAATAAACAGGTACATACTATGTTTTCTTAATACCCCTGTGGCATATACACCGCATGTTGTACAATACTTAAAAATCATCATAAAGAGGAATCATTTACGTGGGAATCCATTCGACTGATAAGCTTCGTTTGACTTCCTATGTTGCTCATAGATAGAACTCATAGTATAGATGAAAATCCTAAAAGAGTTCGTGCTATTAGGTTTTTCTTCTTGAGTCATAGTCATTTTACTGAACTTTCAATCTTTTGAAGGATGTCACGAGAAAAATCGCCACGACGAGTTTTGACCTGAAACTCTCCCCAGCAATAGTCCTCATGGTCGTTATGATATCCTAAAAGTTGCAGTTCGAACGGATGTTTCTCTTCTGAGGTAATATATTTTCGAAGAAAACGTTATTTTTCCACAAGAGCTCGAAAAATAACCCAGTTCTTAGACATGCCGTTCTTAAGAAGAAATCATCCATTAGAGTTAAAACTTTCAGGATACCATAATGACCGTGAGAGCTATTGTTAGAAAGAATTCCAAACTGAAACTCTTTGTTGTGATTTTTCTCTTAATACCTTGCTGTAGGGTGAAAGTTCAGTAAAATAACTATAATTCAAAATGAAAGGCCTAATGAAACAAACTCTTTCAAGGTTTTCATCTACGCTATGAGTCCTACCTATGAGCTCAAACAGGGATTATCAATCGGATGGGTACCCACATTAGTTGTTTATTTTCTTGATCATGTCTTTAAATATAGTATACTGAAACTGACAATCTTCTATGTTGTATTACAAACTTCTTTTTAGTACAATATGTTTTATAAATCTTTTATTCGGTTATACTTTCTAAAAGTATAATATTTTTATTTCTAAGATATTGAAGATAAATTAGAACTTTTAACAATGGTATTTTTAATATTTTCAAGATGATCAGTTTGTTGAGCGAGTTTCGCAATATTTTGTACGCCGGAATGAATAATTCGATCAAGTTCTGCCTGAATATTTTGAACTAATTCTTTATCCGGAAACATTTCACTAAAACGAGTACTAAATGAACAAACAAACAACAAGATTCAAATTATTTCAAATACTAAGAACCAAAATTTACCTAAGCCATAAATACAGATCAAAACAATCAAAAACTTCTTCTAAATGTACTAAACTGATAATTGTCTTCGGCTTCTTAAATGGCCATTCTATATGTTTGGAAAGCCAATCAAAAGATATTGGTTCATTAAGACTAAATTGACGAGCATACTACAAAGATAAACCATAAGATTTAATCAATATTTTCAATATAACAGATTCTCACTTTCAAAAACATTGCACAAACAAAAGTCATATTTTTATTGATAGGAGCACATGAAAATACATAGCGAACCCGAACTGATAACGGAACATGTTCAATAATATCTGCTAGAAATTTCATATTTTCAATATTACACATAAAATATAAGTTATTATTTAATTGTGAAAGTTTTATAAATGTATCCTAAAAAAAGCAAACTAGTTTATTGATTAGATTTAAAAATTTTATCTTCTTACCATTAAACTTGACAATGAATGTTTAGGTAAATAATAAGCAAACATTTCAATTTGTTCAGCTGTTGGATGAAGTCCAGCACGCTAGAGAAGAACAACCGAAGAAATAAATAAACAAACTTTATTATTAAAGCAAGAGTGGACGAATGTTTTAAACAAGACAAGATGAATAGTTTCAGATAAATAAATAGTTGTAAAAAAATAATTATTTCTATGAGTGAGGATAACAGACATTGTTGATATACGATCAAACACTGTAGATCAATAATATCTCGTTATCATAGATGAACTGCTTGCTTATTGTATTTCTGAAGAGCTGAGTAAAAGAATGGTAAAGAAATATGCCTCAGAATAGACAGAACATAACAACCTCTATGTGATTGGCAAGAGCAGCTACATTGTGTTTTTCATTTTAATCTCACTGGGATTGTGCTAAGAGCTTTTATTCATATTTTTCTGAGATTTTGATAACGAGAGGTATTCTTTCACTCATTGAAATCAACTCAATGATAATATCATGAAATAGAAGATAATTTCTCGAATGTAGATAGCTTTGCCTTTTGAGCACATCATCCAACGATTGGTTTAGCTGACATAGAACTTTGCATGAATAAAATAAAAAGATCTCGTTAAGAACAATGATGACATTATAGATAGTGCACTTGATTATCGTCATTACAATATATAAATAAAACAGAAAAAATTTCAATCTATGTACTAAACCTTGGTTTTCCTAAGTGAAATAATGCCAGATTGGAATGTGAGCAAGTTTTAGAACGATAATTTAGATGAAACTTAAACTTTGCCAACCTAAACACTCCAGTGTCTATGTCTTTAACTAAAAACAGCATACTTTGATTGTTTCTAATTGTCGATGCATAATATCTTTCAATACAGACGAATCATCATGTCGAAATGTTGTTACTTCACCATCAGGAAATGCACTTGCAAATCTAATAGACATATTTATAATTTAATTATTCGTTTTTCTACTTTTTTTTTTACCTTCCAGCTCGACCAGCAATTTGCAGAGCTTGTGATGTTGTAACATTATTTTTTTCTTTTTCACCTTGTTCATTTAATTGTGGTTTAGCAAGACTATAGAAAATGATACGTTTGATACTTCTAAAAATAAATGAGTCACAAAGAAAAGAAATAAGAAATAAAAAGAAGTAGAAAGACTATATCAACTACATACAGATTAAGACCCATACCAATGGCATCTGTAGCAACCATAATTTTACATAAATCATTTGGATCATTAAATCTTTGAGCTTGTAATAATTTAGTACCTAATAGAATATGTATATTACTTCAAAGATAGAAAAAAAAATTATCAATATTACCCGGTGGTAATGATCCATATATAACAGCAACTTCATGACCACGTCTTTCTAATTCACGGCTTACATGAAATATATCATTTTTATTAAAGCATACAAAACAATCACCAGGCCTTACATTGTCAAATGTTTCTAAAGAATTGTAAAACAACATATGTTAGTTAAATTATTCTGTTTTATTGACCAGAATATTTCTTGAAAAATACATGTATATAGGCAAAGTTGAGCCAGCAAAGAGAGTTTGCGTTCTTCAAATCGGTAAATTGGCTTACCCTCATTTATGGCCATCAACAATAGGTAATGAGAGTGAATATTTTTGATCTCGAATACAATCGACTGAAATGAGATTTGTACGAAGAGCAGCAGCTGACCGGATACTCCAAGACAACCTTCGCAGTTCAGCCATACGAGAATATCTTTTTGAATCAAGCCTCTACTTCTTCACATGGAACGATCACAACTACAATGACTGGGACATGCCGGAACAATATTATATGAAAGGACTTCCCTACCAAATACTGCAATCTATGCCTATGGAAAAAGGCAAGTCGAACGTCCACGAATCAGTTGATGCAAATATATCGAGAAACCCTGCCAGGAACATTTAAACCTTGAATTGGTCGAAGTGTAGCATGCTGTGAAAGATCGAAACAGATGGAAATCACTATTAAATCCTAACCCGAAAGGACCAGAGAAAGAAAATGAATAAATGAAATATATTTCTTTTTTATAGTTCCAATATCTATCTTCACTTTAAATGTTGTTATAGCCAATATTATACAATCTCAAGACTAGTATTTTTTTTATTAATGTATTAAATGATCATATACATTAGTCATTATTCTCACTAGGTAAGCATTTTCAAATTGTTCCCAGAAGTTTAAATAATGATACTTTGAAATAATATCAACTAAATTCAAACATATATAAATGTATAATGCTAAAGGTTACCTACTGCTCCATCTAAATAATTTAATTTTGTTAATCGTTCATATTCTCGAATTTCGAATTCATCATCAGTTGTAATCATTAATTCTTCTATTAATTCTCTTGTTGAAATTTCTCCACATACATGAATTTCTTTTGCTTGAAGACCTAGAACAAAACAATAAAATATCAAACATAAAATTTAATTTTACCAAGTAAAGCTCGTGTCCATGCCCAACCACGTTGTGGATCACGAATCATTTGAATTTCATCAATAACAGCCACATCATCTATCAAAGAGTATATACAACGGGTCAACAACTATCAAAATCGTACGTACAAAGAGTATTTAAATTAGTCATTTCGACAGTACATGCTACATGATTCGCTGATTTCCCTTCGGAATCACCAAAACGACGTTCTTCACCAGTTACTAAATCACATTTTGTACCCTAGAACAAAATTTATTATTCAACTCTTAATGAAAAAAAAAATACAAAACATCTCTACTGCAGCATTTGTTTTATAAAAAGCTTCAGATGCTAATAATTTTAATGGTCCACAATAAATACCACTTTCACTGTTTATAAAACGTTGAAGTGCATGATATGTCTATTAAAAATAGAAGAACACTTTCAAATATATTGAATAATTAATATACTTTTCCACTATTTGTTGGACCAGCATGAAAAGTAATTTTTCGTTGCAGAGCTCTTGCATCTGGGTACCTAAATCATAAATTTCTTTTTTTATTTGAAAATCATCTTTATTTTATTAAAAGTAACTTACCAATCAGCTGGATTTCTAAGATCACTAATCTTTTTCAAATCCTCCATACATGTTAAATGAGGAAACATTTGTTGTGCGTGTCGTAAAAAATACGGAAACATATCCGTAACATGACCTTATACACAATGAAATATGAAAATTAGTAAAAGAAAACAAAAACAATTTTAAGAAGATATTCACTAGCACCAGATATAATATTATATAATACAGTTTGAAAATCAACAGGTAAAACATTTGATTGAATAAGAAATTTTCGAAAGCTGACATAAACACTTTTAAAAAGATGAAGATCAAGACCTTGATCAGTAGCTAATTTTTTTATGTCGTTATGGCGACAGAAATCATTTATAAGACGAAGAAGATCATCTAGAAAAAAAATTCTTTTTTTAAATATATTTTCATTCATCCACTTTCATCTTACTTTTTTCAACTTTTTTAACAGTTTTTGGTTCTTTGCTAATATTATTATTATTATTATTATTATTATTATGTAACGAAAGTGGATCAAACTCATCTTTAAGAATCATTAATTTCATATCATTCGTTCGAAATTCTCGATGCAAAGTGTTTGCTAGTTTATTATTTACGTTTGAACGTATTTGATATGGATCATGATGATGAACTGATATAGATAATGTTTCATATCGTTTATTATCAGTAAAGTTTGGGGTCGATTTGATTTTGTATGAGTAGCCAGATAGTGATTTTGAGCATGAAAATAGACGTTGATATGAATCATGATAACAAGAATATATTGCCAGACACTGTCTTCTAGTAATATTCAACATGTTAACCGATTATCTATAACAGAATAATTAGCTAATTACCTATTTAATAATAAATAAAAAATAAATTTATTTATGCTTGAAATGCCTTTGTACGCTTATAGGACACTTAATTCTTTTTTTTAATTTTTGCTCTAATTGTGATCCGATAGGTTCAATGAGTACGCCGGTTAGTAGAACACGTATAATGTGTGACGCAGATAAAGAGAATAGACAAACAACAAAACAAAATAGATATGTCGAAGAAGACAGTCAAGAGGGTATGAGCTTGAGATGGTCTTTTACAGCCATACCTCACACATCCTAGTTTATCAACCATCAAGTCGGCTAAAGTTACCAAATATTTGTTTTAATATGAAATTCATCTATTGACTAACGAAATTTCGTCAAGTTCATACTTAGAAAAATTCCGCCTCGAGTTTCAACGGAGCTAAACTAGACGCAAGAAGATAACACACTTCTTTAAGTAATATCATCATGCATAATACGTGCAAATTTGTGTAACCATTTTGTACATCTTTATCGAATACAAAAGCAACAGATTCTATGATATTGTAACAATTGAAAATATCAAATGAAGGTAATAACGAAAATTTTACTACAAAACCAGTAGAGTTCAATGAAAAAAGTTGTTCGCACAATCCTAGTCGAATTAAAATTCGAAACATAATGTAGCTACTATTGATAGTCACAAAAGATTGCTTTATTCTATCTATTTTGAAACACATCTTTTCATCATTCTTCTATTGAATTCTCGAGAAATGCAATGAGGAAGTAGTTCAAATATTAGAACGAAGCGATATTGATATACAGTCTGTGATGGTCTTTGGGTAGCGTTCTGTTACAGTCTGCAAGGAAGCAATCTAAATCTCCACTCTATATACTGCAGCACTTCATTTAGATCGTGTTTCACAAAACTAAGATGACTCCAATGGATTAAGTGATAATTGAGACGATGATCAAAAGAGTTAATTATATTCTGAATAACAACAATAGAGGTGTAGTGTATACAAATAGTTCAATTATCTTTTATCTCTGTTCATCGATAAATCTTGTTCAAAATGAGTGCAAATATGAAAAAATTTAACATTTCTCATACTGAATCGAAATTAGAAATCATATCTTCTCTCTTTGAATTGACATTTGTTTTGTTGAAAGTAATATACGAATGGTCTCAAGGCAATCAAATATAGATGTATTTCGATCAATATGATACACTGATAACGTATTGAAAAAAAAAACAACAGATGGATTTTTAGTAAAATTATGAAGAAGCAATCTATTTAAGATTTTGCCTAACAACAATCTGTGGATATTTAAAACATCATTAATGAGAGAAAACATTAAAAAAGGAAAAAAAAAAAGAAAAACCATATTTACTCTTTATTTATATAGAAAATTTTCAAGAACGACTTCTTTTGTTTTAATATATATTTCTTTTTGAAAAATCAATCAATATATTTTGAATATAAATTTTTGATGAAATTATATCCTAAAATAATATTTCTATTTTATCAATATCAAACTTTGTATTTAACTAATTTTAAAATAATTATCAACATGAAACAAAGAATATAAATATTTCATGTGATTAATAATCTATAGATGGATATTTTTTTTTTTCTAAAAACAAAAAAAAAATAACAACAAATATTCTTTTCTTCTTTCTTTAAAGTTGTCTATACGTGACTGTCAGTCAGCATTATATATTTTTTTTTTTTATTGTCGAAAGACAACATGTCCACTCTCGTCAGTTATAACATGAACGAGAATAAAATGAAAAGAAAAATAGACAAAAAAAAAAACGTATTTGTTGTTGGTGTTGTTTATTTGTTGTTGTAAATAATCATTACTGACAGTTTTGTAATTGACAACATGTCTTTATGCATTATTATTTGTTTTCTTTGATTTAGCCTTTTTACTTGTACTACCAGTTGATTTTTTTTGTATAACTTCATCAGGTTCATCTTCAAAATCTTCATCGCCATCATCTTCAACAGCTTCAATCATTTCAGTACTAATTGCACCAGCTCCTTGATTGCCTTGTTGATTACTATTAGCTTTCTTCTTCTTCTTATTTTTTTTCTTTTTTTGTGTTGAGCTTGTTAATAATTGTTTAATATCACTATCAAGTATTTTATATTCTGATTCATATGAATCTAAATCAATTGGTAAACCTGTTATTTTCATTTGTCCACTTGGCATTAATAAAAGTGTAAATTTAAATTCAGCAACAAATTCTCCGTCTTTTTCTTGATAAACAGGATATGGTTCAACAAGATCATGTTTAGCACATTCAATAACACCCATACGTGCACGTTTTTCATCTTCAAAATGTCTTAATGTAAATGGCATTAATGAAAAACGTTTTTCAACTTCAGATAAAAATACACGTGATGATTTCATACGTAATTGATAAATAAAATCTTTTTTCTTATATACTGTTGTACGTATATCAGTTTCACGTGGTTTACCTTCACCAGATGACATAAGAACATCAACAGCATAAACTTCATGTAAAGCAAATTCTTGTTTTTCAATTTCACGTCGTTGCATTTCAGTTGGATTTTGATAAATTTTCTTTTCACCATCAATAATACCTCGTGACATTTGATATGACAGCATACCTAAATTATTAAATTATCAAAATTTTAAAAAGTAAAGAAATATATTAATTACATACCTTCAACTGGTTTACAATGATAAGCATTAGCAATACGATCGGTTTTTTCAGTAACAGCCATATTGGTTTCACCTGGTTTAATTAAACGAAGAGCTGCTTCAGCCGCATAATATGCAGCAAGAATACAATCAGCTCGTCGACCAGTAACCTTTTTCTCTCGTGTAGCACCAACAATAATTGTATGTGCAACAACGGCAATATATCCATCAATATGACAACCTAAATCAATTTTAACAACATCATCATCTTTTAATATAATATCTGGATCAGATACTAATGGACTGAAATGACAGATATAATTATTAACTGATAAACATGTTGGAAATGCAATTCCTTTTTTAACATCTTTATCTTTTTTAAATACACGTGATGTTTCTTCATCTAAACGTTTATCACCATAAATACATGTATCTTTAACAGATGCACCAGGTACACATCGATCAATAACTTCACGAAGAATACGTTGTGTTATTTCTGATGCCATCTTATATTTCGTAACAACCAAATCACTTGCAATGGTTTCTTCTTGTGCTGTTTTTGATGATGTCGACCCGTCTGATGAGGACGAGACGCTTGCTGAGCGAGACGACGACATAATCGATGGAAATTAATTGAGAGAAAGAAATCTAACAAACAAACAAAAATTTAGAATAATAAATAATTCTAATCTATGTAAATCTATGACGAAAGAAAAAGAATTGCTTCAGAACACACTACTACCATGAGAGATGATATATGACCTCGATATGAAATTGAAACATTTAATCTCTATATATCAAATAAATTTTAAAGGTTTTTATGAGAAAGTTTATTTAAATCAATATTATATTTAAATTAATTTCTAAAAATCAAATGAACTCTGAATAACTTATCTCATTGGTTCATATAAACCAATGAAAATTAACCTGAATAAAATGATGAATATTTGGATATATTTTTTTGCAACTATTTAATTTTATAGACGACTGTTTCATAATACAGTTGGACGATGTACAAAATAAAGAATAAATAAAGACTTGAAATTCTTTTTATTTTTCTCAATCAATTGATATTATTGATAACAATAACTTGAGTTTTAGTGCTGAAACGACTAGTATCGGTCAGTGGCGTAGCCAGGAATTTTCTAAGGGAGGTGCCCGACTCATTATGGAGGGTGCACACCAACAGAAAAATAAATTTTTGTTTCTCGGAAAGACTTTTCACCCATACCCCCCTCCAGATGCTCCTTGGCCAAGAGGTGTGCCCGGGCACCCTGTGCACACCCCCTGGCTACGCCCCTGGTATCGGTTTGGCATAAANTTGATGAACTGTTTACAAAGTTCGAATGCTTGATAAATTTTAAACATTATGCATATTTTTTCTACAGAATTGAGCAAACTTTAATCACATTTCATCAAGAATTATAGTTCTCTGAAATATACGTTGAAAATCATAGTTAAAAGCCGAACTTTTTTCAACAATCTACATCGAAAAGACAGAAGCATTACTTGTATTCATATCAGTACCCATTCAGTTTGCCGGAAATTCACCGGTTCAAGAACAACTTATAAACGGCCGTTTTCCGACCGGACCGGACCGTTTTCAAAATTTCTTACTGGTTCCAGCTCTGTTGAGAAGATGAAATTCATTTGCTGGAGGTATTAATAAGTAAAACAGATGAAAGAAAGTGTTCAGTTTCGCTGAGCAAACATGAAGATTTTCCAAGACTGGAACCATCTCTCATATGGGATATCCCTGAATTCCTTTCTATTGAACTGCATATTGATATTTATAATCAAAGATGATTATGTGCAATAAATACTAAAGCTATCTTATTAAAATTCATGAAATACAGTCGAATTTTCAGGATATGAATTGTTGTTGTTCATATTTGTATTTATGTCTGTTCATTTTGATCGTTTCAAGGAAAATGTCAATGCTTTTGAATTGAGTCGTTGCTTACCGAACATCTATTTATCAATGTCTGTTTTTAATTTATTTTAGTCTAGTTTTATTTCTCGAAAAACGATCTTTTTTCATGTTTTCAAAAAGGTTCCCCAAAACTAGTAAAACGTATTGTAGTTGATCGATATTTTCATTTGTCAATGCTTCATTTACTACTTTATAAACAAATGATTACTTAGAATATCAATGCATGACTTTTTCAGATCAATATTTACGTTCTTTCTCATCAATTATTGTTAATGCTTTTCAATTTCCATGATCATATTGTTGACAATTATGAATCATTTCTTGTTTTTTTTTGTATACAGATCATGTAGTAGGCGTAAGATAAACATAACTAAAAAGCTGAAATCATAGAAATTCGAACAGACTTATCAAACAAATCTTTTAGAGTTTTCTTCTGTTGACTGAAGTAACTGAATTCTTGTAGTTATTTAACAACAAGATCAATTTGTTCTTGATCTGATTTATACAATTCATTAAGATCAATATAGATATTGTTAATGTTTGCATATTCATAAGTTCAGTGTTCGTGTCTTTCTTCTGTTATACAGAAGACGAAAGTAATTGGAATCAATTTGAGGAAAATTAGTCACATGTAGTAAAGATATCCTAATCTTTGATCAAGTTCAGCTGTTTTTCTTTATAGATCTATATCTTGTCTCAAACCAAATCAAAGAACAGTTATATTCTCGTTATTTTCATCACTTCTTCTTAAATAAATCATCAAAAAAAAAATGATCGTAATACGGGACTTAGTAGTACTTGTTACTGAAAATGCATAAAAAAAGAATCTCTAATAACGCAAGCAAAATGTATGAGGAGAAGAAAAAGAATTCTTTTTCCTTCTAATTTTTTTGGTGATAAATATTCTTGTTTTGTTTTCTTTACTGACTTGTTGAGTTTAATATGTCTTTCTGACATATGCTTCGTGTTTATGGTGATGTAGATGTTTCAAAAACAAATACAAAAAACTTGAGAAATTCGACTATTTCTAATCTGTATGAAATTATTGATGATATCAATTATAAAATGATGCAATGCTCACACAATTATAATTTCGTTTTTTTGTTTTTCAGAAAATTTTTGTTCATTTGTAGATTGATTGAAATAGTTAATAGCAAAGTAAATACGTTTTACAACAGAAACAAAGATAAGATATTTCAAAAGTTGCCAAAATAAAAGCAATCAGATCATGTTGCATTTTATGACATATTTAGCTGTAAAAATTGCTTTTTGACCTTACACGCAATCTTTTCGATATCTGAAGAATGAAGTCTCGAACTATTTGATCGTAAATGATAGACTTATTGTTTTACCTTTGCAGTATAAACTCAAAGAATCATTAAAAAAAAAAGCAATTCTCTATGATAACTTATCATATACAGACAAACATAAGAAAATAATGGTAATTTTAATATTTAAATAATTCACAATGTAGTTTCGCTTGTTGAATAAGAGCAGATGGGTTTTAGTCAAAACTACCAGAGAATTATCGACAAAATAAAAAAGGTAATTTTTTTCAAACATTTTTTATTTTTATCTATGTCGCAAATACGTTAATCATTTGAAAATGTCTCACGCTTATTATTCGTAACTTTATTATTATTATTATTATTTTAGTTTAGTTCAACTGATCTTATTAATATGTTTCTTTTTTTCTATAATGATAATTAACAGATAATACATTAGAAAATATTAATCAGTTAGTCAAAATAGAGTTAAACCATTTTGTTTGTTTGTAGGATTTGTAAACAGTTATAATATGTAATCTATTCATAGATTTCGACAAATATTAAAATTTTATGCATACAACAATTCTTTTTATAATTTAGTCCAAATTTTTTCAAATTATAGACTAAAAAAAAAGATAATTTAAATTTACTAAATCTAAACACAATGTATACATCGTTGTACAAAGTGACTAGAAACAAAATATCGATATATCGTATTACTAATGTGAAATATTGATAGAAAAATTCATAAACAAAAGATCAATCTATGTAGTTTTTTTTCAGGAAATTCTACGATAGATATTACAGATTTACTTTATCAATTAAAACCATGTTCTATGTGTTGAAATATTGATTTTTCTAACGATATATTTTATTTTCAAACTAAAATCTAATTTTAGATAAACTTTTTTCTTAGTCATATGAAAATTCAAAAATATCTTGCAATAATGTATTAACGAAAGTCGAACACTCAGGTCAACAATCATGAATCTATTTCAGTCAGAAAATAGTAAAAATTTTCAAGCAGGTATCAGATGGTCGACTCTGCCCGGTTTCTACCGGAACTAGAAAAATCCAACCATTGAAGTCAATCAGCGTATTCCTGCTTCAAAGCTCGTCTCATTTTCTCTACGTTTCCGGCCGGAAATTCACAGATCCGGTCGTTAAAATCATTGACATGGACAGAGTTGTTCTATTTATCGAGACTTTTTATGTCAAACTCTTTGTACTTATGTTAAATTCATTCAGCTATAAATTTTCTAAAAAACAAAAAACATTTTTTTAATTTAAAAAAGTTAACAATATACATGATTAAAAAAATAAATGAGAAATCATAGATGATCTTCGTATTGTTTTGATATATAAATATATTGTGAAAACAGTAGAAAGGTTCTACTCAAACCGATCCAATTAGGCAAGGAAATATTCAACATAGGGATAACATTTACTGAATAGTCTTCCAAAGTGTTTAGCTATCAGCCTAGGAAGAAAATAAAAACAAAATCTTTAATAAATTAAAGCTGTAAAAACTAGGAGTTAGATGTAAACCAAAGATTTCATTCACATATATTTGATAAGATATTCGTGGGTACTCAACTCTAGTTTTCTCATTTGAAGTATCAAATAAGCTATCAGATTCATCTCTCAACTTGATTCAAGAGCCCCTGGAATCAAATAAGAGAAAAGTTATTTAGTGCATTATCATACAGATTGAATAAAAGCTATTTTTAATACAAAGCGAACACTAGAAATTCTAGAGTTCTAAATGATATTATAAAACAAAATATATTTTTACAAATTATTTCACCAAGCACAATGTATATGTATACTTTTTATTTTCACCAGTTAAGTCTATCAATGTGTACAGATTAGCATTTGTTATATAATCCAGAAAAGTACAAACAAGTGTTCATCTTGTTATCTGATCAAAGATGTAAAATAAATAATTACATAAACTTAGATAAACGACAAATGTATACACAAGTACTTTTTGATGTGATATGAGCAAGAAAATATTAAAAAAAAAATTATCCAACATTTTACTATTTGATTAAAAATCAACACCAGAAAAATTCATTAGAATTGTTATTTCCATTTTCTACTTCGTTATGCAGGTTTATATGACCATCACAAAAACATAATTAATCAATTTTATAAACACTTTAAGCAATTTATCTTCAAATTGAATTCTTTGGAATAGTTTATTTTGACTCAGATCATTTCCAGAAACTTGTTTTTTTTTTACTTCAAAATTCATTCAATTTTATAATAGTCAAAAGAAAAAAATCTAAAAGATTTCATCATCATTGCAACGAAAAAGTTGAATTAACAATACTCTATCCATGTAACTCGAAAGTGAAAAAGAAGAAAATTAACATTAGCATAATAGTAAAATCGATCAAACGAGGCGTCACCATTGGTTTTATGTTTCATTCATATTGATCAAAACAGACTTTTTGATCAGAAAAAAGCTAATTTTATCGACAAAGTTCACTGCGTACATGTTGCTTTTGCGAACAACTATGTAAAATAGTATATAAATTGGACGTATCAAGAATGTCCTACATTTTGTTTTTGTTTTGGTACGCTAGTTATTTAGAACGTTGTCTAGAATAAATATTTTGTATATTATTCATAAGATGTTAACGTAACAGCAGAACCAATCGAATTCAATTTTATTCATATATTAACCTAGTGGCATCTACGAAATGTCTTATGTGTTGTTGTTTGAAAACTCCGTAAAATTATTTATTTCTATTTAATAAAAAAGAATTTAATTGAATTTTTATTATTATTTTTAATTTTCTTTCCTACTGTATAAACATCATAACTAAAATAAGAACAGAACAAACATCTGACCGATGGGAATGTGAGAGGAAAAAAAAATAATAGCATGTGATTTTTAACATTATCAAAGAGTCAGCTGTCAGTCAAATGTTTTTTTGTCAAAAGTTCAAATAGACTAAAATATTTTCTTTAAGCTAGCATTAGTTTTTTTTTTTCGTTCTAGATTTCAAAAAAAAAACAAACTTAATCAATTGCTCACAAGTCAAGCACGTGAGCAAACGTAATATCGAAAAAGAAAAAGAAAGCAATGTAATTATACTCTGAAAGACAAAAATCTTTTTCGACGTGACATGTACAAGTAAAAAGAAAAAGACGAAAAAACACTAACAAACGACACAAATATTTCATGTGGTGGTGGTATTTACGATTATCAATGTTTTTATTTTTTTATAATGGCAACTATACACACATTTTTCAAACGAACAGTTGGTCAACGCCTATCAAACATTAATAATTTAAGTGTGGCCAGTGGTAATACGGATTCATCAAGTGATACATCATCATCAACAACTGAGCGTTTAAACAATCAAACAACCGACGGCTATAGTAGTACATCAACATTAGGTCTTGTATCAGTTAATAGCGATGATTCTATGCGACGTCCTCTACTTCATGTACATACAAAAATTCGTCAAAAAAAATTTTTATCACGTTTAATTAATAATACGACAGCAATGAATACAGAAGAAGAACAATCAATTGAAGATAATATTTGTTTACTGGATAAAAAATTACCCAAAGAACTTATTTTAAGGTAACAATAATCACTTCATTTTTCAGATGAAAAAGATTTATTTTTATTTTTCATATTTTAGAGTCTTTTCTTATCTTGATTATAAATCACTTTGTCGATGTGCACAAGTATCGAAAGTAAAAGATAAATATTTTTCATTTGTATTGACTAAGAATTCTTTATGTTATATAGTATTGGAATACACTTGCATTAGATGGTTCGAATTGGCAAAGTATTAATTTAAAAAATTTTCAACGTGATATTGATGTATGTTGATTATTCATTTGATTGATGTAATTTCTTTTGCTTTTTTTTCAAGGGTAATGTTCTCGAAAATTTAAGTAAACAATGCGGACCGTTTTTAAAACGATTAAATATTGAAAATTGTAAATTTATTACCGATCTTAATATGCGGTAAAAAATCTCTAATTTTCTTTGTTTGTTTTTTTTTTTTTTCTATTTTAAAAAACTAAATTTTATATTTAGAAATCTTGCTAATAACTGTCCAAATTTAGACCGAATAACTATGAAGCATTGCGCAAAATTAACTAATACGTAAGTTAATAAAAACATAATTTATTTATTGTTTCAATTCGATTTGATTTTTCTAGGACCTTTTATCATTTGAGTAAATATTGTTCCCATTTAACTTATATTAATATTGCATCATGTCATCATATTGATGATCAAGGCATTAAAATGCTTAGGTAAGAATTGAGTTTTTATATAAGAAAAAAAAAAAAAAAAAAGAAATCTTTTCTTAAATTTAGTTCAAATTGTTCGAATTTGGAATGGTGTGATATATCATGGTGTATGAATATAACAGAGAATGGTATTCGAAATCTAGCAGAATCATGTCC
Organism: Rotaria sp. Silwood2; assembly: GCA_905329745.1. Taxonomy (NCBI): domain Eukaryota; kingdom Metazoa; phylum Rotifera; class Eurotatoria; order Philodinida; family Philodinidae; genus Rotaria; species Rotaria sp. Silwood2. Next base: position 2,497,489 of record CAJNSZ010000002.1, on the reverse strand, counting down.
AAAATTAACAGTATTTAAAGCTGAAGGATGTACACATGTAAAATAAAAATAATAATTTAGATTTTTGAATAAAATTATTTATTTAAGATGACTGATAATGCAGCAAAAGAACTTGCAATAAATTGTCCAAAACTATTATTTCTTGATTTAAATCGTTGTTCTGTAAGTTAATAGGAGAAAAAAAGGTATTTAATTAACACGAATTATGTTTTAGTCCTTAACTGATGAAGGTCTTTTAATTATTGCTGAACATTGCACATCACTTACTGCATTAATCATTGCCAATTGTAGAAACTTAACAGATAGAATATTAATAGCACTTGGACAACATTGTCATGAATTAAAGTAATATTTAATTTCTTAAAATAAATAGATATTTAGTAATTGCTATTTGTTTTTTGTAGACGACTTGATGCAACTTTATGCTCACAATTTACTGATGCAGGGTTTTCAGCAATGGCTCAAGTAAAAAATTTGAGAAATATTTCTAGAAGAATATTTTTATTTTTTGATCATTTTAGGGTTGCCATTTATTAGAACGACTTGATCTAGAAGATTGTACAGCTGTAAGAAAAAGTTTCAAACTAACTAAATCCAGGATTTTACTCATTGGAATTCTTGTTATATTTTTCGAAACGAAAAATATATTTATTTCTTCACGAAATTACAAAACATAGAGACATCAAAAAGACTTTTTGCTCTATATAACAATCAACGGTCTTTTTAGTATTTCGCGAAGTTCCGGAAACTTTCTACTGCGCTGACAACATTTGATTATCTACTTAATTAAAAAATGACATAGATTTAAGAAAAAGTGACTAAGAAACACTAAAAATTTCCTTTTTCGATTTACGTCACGTTCCTGTTAATAGATAATTAGTGTTATTAAATCTAATCAAATGAACTTGATTTATAGGTAGTCGAAATACTAATTTTCTTATAATAATAATTTAATATGACATTTAAATTATTTTAAGATTACTGATGAAACGTTAAGACATTTGGCTGATAATTGTCATATGATTCAAATTTTGGTAAATAAATTGTTTAATTTTTTTTTTCTCGTACAAAAATAAAATGTTCTATTTCGTTTTCTTTTTCAAGACTCTTTCACGATGTGAACAAATCACAGATGAAGGTGTCCGTTACATTGGTTCAAGCACTTCTACTCAAGAAAACCTACATATTCTTGAACTTGATAATTGTCCAACAATAACAGATGCATCCATTGATCATTTACTTGCTTGTCAAAATCTTCAACGTTTAGATATATTCGATTGTCAACAAGTATCAAAAAATGCTATCAAAAAAATACAAGTATATCGATTTTATTTTTCTTTAAACTGAAATTATCTATAATATTATCTAATTTATTTGTTAGACACATTTTCCGGATTTAAAAATTCATGCATATTTTGCTCCAAGAACTCCCACACAACCTAATCAACGTACAACATCATGTCCATTTTGTTGTTGCACATCATGTTCAACATGTACATTTCAATGTTGCATTATTGCTTAATTTCTATCTTTCTTTGTTATTAAATATGTACAATTCTTTTTTTTTTCTTTATTTATTGTATCTATAAGCATTTTTGTTTTTTCTTGTCGTTGATACAAATTTTTTGGCGGATTGATTTGGCAATTGTATCCTGTGTATATTATATTCGTTTAGATGAACACATACGAATACATTCGTTCAACAATCAGTCTGTTTTTATTTTTATTTTTTATCGTATTATTATTTACTTTGCATTTTTTTTTCTTCATCTTTTCTTCTCGATTTAGTGTATATGTTTTTGAAGGAATAGCTTTTCGTTTTCAGTTTTTTCTCTCTTTTTTTTTTCGCTTATTCTTTTAAAAGAAGCCAAAATAAACTGATTCTTAACGACATACAATGACATACAAGCTAAAGGAGTTGTTTTTGTTAAAACTTTAAAAAATATAGATGCCTTGAATAGAAGCAAGAATTGAAGAATAAGTAATAAATATATTGTTGATTTTGAATAATAAACCGAATTGAAATATATTCTTACAGGTTAGCTATTAGTACTGACTGTAAAAACTAAAATGTAACGAATGCAGAAAAATAACAAAATTATTCGGTTTGATGACATCTATTATTGATTCAACAAATAGTCTATGAACGTAAACTTGTATCATTTAGTTCTTTCTTGACTTTTTTTCAAAGTCGAGTTCATCAAAAGGTATTGATTAGCAATGAAAGTCAACAATATTAGTCAACTTTTACATTATTATTATGATTTTTTTTTAAGTAGCAAAAATATTCATAAGACAATAAGCAAAATACTCTATCAATAATATCTTAAAAGTTATCATCCTACATTTCTTTAGGCGACTTTTATCATTAATAATAAATTTGATAATATACGTTTTATATTTAAAAGTAATTTAATGATGACTATCGATCTTGGTTTTAAAAGCAATACAACTTGCCGAAGAATTATAAACCTTCTTTTGAAATATATATTTGTTGATGCCGTCCACTTGAGCTCTTTTTGAATAAGTTGTTGACAATAGAGAAGGAAATACTTTTTCTAACAAGGAAATTAGATTGTGATAGATCAACAGAAAGGTCTTTGAAGTGCACTCATCATTTTAAAAGCATGTGAATTTTTTAAATACTTTTTTTTTTTATTGATCTTTTACTTAAAATACATATATTCAATGCGATTACAATGTTTTCTATCAAAAAAAAATAATTCATTTAGACAAATCAAAATATCACATTTATCAAGACGAAAACTTCTGATACTGTAAATATTCAAATGAATGTTTATAAGTTGAACATGTTAAGTATTTCGAATAAAACGACTTACTTTTTCATGCTACAAGATAAATATTATCATTGGAAAAATATGCCTCTTTTTTGTCATCATCTAACACAGAATCTGCTTGCAACATCAACAAATATAAAGAGTAAAATGTTGTTTGTAACTGAAATTTTTTGATAACGCACTCGATATAAGACACATTAATTCATCTTTCATGAGAGAAAACCTTTAAATAACTATTTCTTGGTCATTTGTTGCTCATTTCAATAATATCTATCGGCAAAACTCATACAAACTTTCTTATTCAATACAATAATGATTTATCTGATCGATGAATATCATCGAATTCTTAATCTCGTATATACTTAATTAGTTTGGACATTATGCAAAATATCCTACGCAGTTTTGTCATTATGCTCATATAATCAAACTGTTAATATTATGGGTATTTTTAGTACATAAGATTATTGACAGCAACTATTGTGTCAGACATTATGATAATTTTCATACAAACGGCAATATCAATTAAGATTCCGTTTATACAAGTCGTTTTGAAATGGAACACATTATCTTTCCATTGGCATATGTCATCATGTAGCTAATCTTTTTTGTAATGTATCAAATATCTGTTGAAATATTGAATATTTGAGCTTTGACTGAAAGCATTGATAGTATCCTAAAATTAGCTTATTTCAATAATGTTGTTGTTCGATAGTGCAGCAGCTGTCTTTTACAACATGTGATAGCAAACTTCAATTCTGTCAATAAAATTTTGTATTTATTTGAACTTGTGACTAAAATATTCATAGTTTTTGTAATTCGAAAAAAGTCATATACATCATGATTACCTACTTATATTCTCACAATATTTGTACTAGAGTTCGTTATCATATAGTAACATGAACTTCGAGAGCCATCTTTCGATCTCTATAAATAGCCGTTTTTACTAAACCAATCTTGAGTAGTTTACAATATTCATTCGTTCTTATTCTTGAATTGCCCAATTTTACACGCAAGTTTTTCGCAGTCTCATTTTTTGTCATTTATTTATTTATTTTTGAGCTCTTCTTGATTGTCGAAAACATCAATATTACTCAGTCATTGTTACCAAATTAAAAAAATTGCGTTGTTCTTGCACAATAACAAAAACACTACTTTAAATCTAACGTTTCTCTACAAATCATCATTGCTATCAATTGATTCTATTATCATGGAAAGTAACGAAGCATTTGTATGTCCACTATGTCGTCATGATAAAATAAAAATCTTTGCTGTTGGGGAATGTTGTCATCCTGTATGTCATTTATGTTCAACAAAAATGCGTGTTCTTTGTGAACAAACATATTGTGCCATTTGTCGACAAGAACTTCCTCGAGTATGTGTCTATTGTTAGATTAAAATATCTAGATTACTTTTCGAAAGAGTTGTTGTTTTTGTTTTTCTTCGAGTAGTAATTTAAATCTTTGTGTAGAAAAATGAAATTTAACAGAAAATTATAAATAAATAAATGCATTTTATTTTTGTTTATCTATTGCTTACAGGTAAATTTTGTTTCGGATCTTGCTTCAATTCAACCAACAATTGATCAATCTCGTTTTACACCTATTGATGAAACAGGTGATTGTGGAATTTATTATCCAATAAAAGTCGAATGGATTCGACGTGAAACAGAAAAATTACTACGAAATTTTTGTCCATTTTGTTATTGTGAATATGAAACATTTGAAATACTACGTGATCATGTACGACGCACTCATCGTTATTTTTATTGTGACTTATGTGTTGAAAATTTAAATTTATTTCCGCATGAAAGAAAATGTTATACACGTCATGATCTTGTTCAACATACACGATATGGTGATCGTGATGATACATCATTTAAAGGTCATCCATTATGTCGATTTTGTGATGATCATTTTCTTGATGTTGATCAATTATATAAACATATGAGAAAAGAACATTATTATTGTCATTTATGTACAGATGATAATGTTTATTATAGGTTAGTTTTTAATTAATACAAAACGAAAATGTTTTTGGATTCTTTTGTCTTCTTCTTAGTGATTTTGACTTACTTCGTGATCATTATCGTTCAAGTCATTATTTTTGTGAAATTGGGCAATGTAAAGACGTACAATTCACAAATGTATTTTCTTCTGAAATTGACTTTCGTGCACATCAAGCAGCACAGCATAGTAAAAATCGAGCTGAGGCAAGACAATTAGGTACTATTCCAGTAGAATTTCAAACGAAACCTATGCGTGATCGACCACAACAGGGCCCAGCTCACAGAGGTAATTTCACCTTTGTTTTTTTTTTAAATTATATTCTGAAGAATTATACATGTTGTTTTACTTTCTATTTTTCAGGTACATTCAAAAGCGGTGAATTTAAGACACAAGGAAATAATAATAATTCAACAAGAAATGAACGGTAAACTTCTTGTTTTAACTAATAAATTTCAATGAAATTTGTTTTCTGGATAATCGACAAGAGAAAACAGCAGACATCAAAAGACACTTTAAGAAAGGAAGGAAGAGCACCTCTGCCTTCCGGTAATCTTGCGGTATTAGACATTGCTTAGTTATTTGATTCAGTGATGCGATATATTCCCTACAGCTAATATTAGTTGTAGCTCGAGACAGAAGGGATGTCTGACACAGAGTTCTTGCACTCAATTGCTTGGATCTCCACATATACATACTAAGGAATCATAAGAGCAGGGATATGTCTAAATATACTCACCATGCTCCCGGGTAGGCGACTCCGAGACAACCAGACCTTAATGGCTTGTCCTGAGTCATTCCACGGCTGGTGATACCAAATGTAAACACAATACTTTGTGGATATGTGTCGAACAACATAGTCACTCAGCCATGGTGGTAAGACTTAAAGATACGTTAATCACAGAAATTTCTTAAGATTTGATAAGACTTTACTGGACTTTAAGACTGAAGTCTCTGCTGTTTTCTCTTCGGATAATCGATATTGAAAATGTCGAGATATTGATAAAACATTAGTCGATTGTATATTTTTAATTATATCATTATCTTTCAGTGATGATAGTCAACAAGAACCAGCTGTTGCTGTTGCAGTACCTTCGATTGATGAATTTCCAACTTTAGGTGAACGTTCTTCAACTCCACAAAATGTTTCACAACAACGTGGTGCTTGGTTGGGTGATTCATTTAGACGAATAGATTCATCAGAGAATTTCCCTGCACTTGCTAGTTCAGCTAGTAATGTGTCAAATACAAATGTTAGTCAACGTCAAGGAATTTGGCGAGAACAACAACAGCAACAACAAACAATATCATCATCATCGTCAACAAATCTGAATGTAACATCAAAGAAAGCACCTCAACCAGTAAAACCACTAGCAAATGGAACACTTTCAGTAAATCTGAAGGAAGATTTCCCAGCATTAAAAGGAGCTAGCAACGCAAGAATACCTGCACCTGTATCAATGTTTTCAGCTTGGTCAACTGCTAAAAAATCAGCAAAAAATGCGAATGGTAAACAGAAAAATTCTTTTTCTTGATGAAAAAAAAAGAAGTTTTCTCTTGACCTAATATCAATGTTCGTTTTCTTTTTTTAGCAAATGCAAAAGCAAATCAACCACCAATGCGTTTGAATACCAATCGTTTAATTAATGATGATGAGGACGATGAATGTATCAGACGACCAATGACTTCTTTAACTACTAGTACAACACCTATTGCTTCATCAAATATAAAAATGATATCATCTTCTGACTTACCCACTACTCAGATTAATGAAAAACAGAATAAAAATAAAAAACAATCTCTTCCAAATGCCCAAGATTTTCCAGCCTTACCATCAACAACTACAACACAAGATAATGGTAAGATAAATTTAGTTTGTCATAAATTAATTTTAATTATTTTTTATAGTTGTATCTTCTAATGTTTGGGTAACTGATGGTACAAATCCATCGACGAAATTATCCACAAAACAAGAGAAAAAGAAGAGTGCTGCTTTGAGTAAGAAAAAATTTATTCAAGAAGTACAAGGAATGCCACCTCCAGCATTATTGTCTTCTACAAATGAATTTCGAGCTATTGGTTTAAGTCAACTTGGTCAACGTTTAATAACTGATGAAAATCAACCAACTGTAACAACACAAGCAAAAGAAGACAAACCTCCATCACCACTACCACCACCACCACCATCATCATCATCAATAAAACAAGAAGAAAATAAATCAAAGGTTCAATCCAATAAGAAAGTACGCAATGTAAACAATTAAGATCTAGCTAAAATAACGAGGAAACATTTCTAAGCTTTTGCCTCCTTTTGATCTGATGTTTTGCCAATAAGTAGACCTTATTCAACTATGAAAAGCCTTCGAATGACTTACGTTCATGGACGTTCTTCACTGAGTGTTGAACTGTTCGAGTATTTTTCATGCACATGAAAATAATGACAAATACGTTTTGGTCACTATTAATAGGTACAAGAATATAAATCTTTTTGAGAGTGAACATAATGATCACTAGATTATACTAGACTTTCCAATGTAGAAACTTTTAGAAGTTCACAGATGATAAATCTTGAAGCTTCTTGAAATTTCACCATGATTTTCTCATAGAATACAAGCATTTATCGTATTGTTAAAAATTATACACTTAGATTCATATGAAATTGACGAAGATGAACAGTGTATGTTCTAATGAAAATGGTGCTGAAGAAACAAAATTGGAAGGTCTAGCATAATTTGGATATCATTACGTTCACTCAGGAAAAGACTTACAGTCTTCTGCTTTTTAATATTTATCAAAAAGCATTTGTCATTATTTTCATGTCCATGAAATATATTCGAACGATTCAAAAATAAGCACAAACCGTTTGATGGCTTTTCATAGCTTACCACGACCAAGTTATGAGCAAAATATCTGCTCAACGGGAGACATGGACATCTGAAATGCTCCTGCATACGTTTCTCAACTCTTCTAAATAATTGTAAACATGACGTTAAATCTTTTTTTTCTTTTAGATACCGAAAGCAACAAAAACAAATGATTCAATTAAACAAGAGGTATAAACAATTACTCAATTTATCCTCAAAAACTGAACATATTTTCATTTTAGACACCATCGACGAAAAACGAAACTCAAGCAAAATCAGTAATTAATCAGGTATTTACATTCAATGCTATCTTTCACATATTTTTATTCATACTGTTTTTATAGGCATCATCACAACCTTTAGTAAAAAATGAAACTGTTTCTGAAGTAGCACCACCTTCAATATCTGTATGTTTATATATATATATATATATCCATAAAAATAAACTGATGTGGATTGTTTTTTTTTATAGTCTATTCAATCTCCGCCTAGTTCTACTACAACAGTTGTTATTCCTCCGCCACCTGGTTTTGCTACGCCACTTGCTATTCCCCCACCGCCGGGTTTTAATGCAATTTCACCATCTCAACCTGCTCCGCCTTCGTATGTTTTCACTTCATCTTATTCAAAACAAAAAGATGAATTTCGTGCTAAACTTTTTGATTTATTCGATGGTAACATGAATTTATTTACTGAATATGATACATTTTGTGAAGCATTTTCTCAAAATAAAATAACATCAAAAGATTTTATAACATATACAACACAATTATTTAAAGATAAATTTGATGACTATTTACCTGAATTAATTGTTATTATGCCAAATATTGAACAGCAAAATGAACTTTACTCAAATTGGAAAAAAGATATTCAATCAACATCATTATCATCATCGGCAAAACAAAATAAAAGCAATTGGACCAAGAAAACTCTTGATGAAAAAAGTATTCATATATGTCGTATTTGTCGACAAATTATGTTTGAATCTGATGTTGATGAACATAATTCTTATCATACAGAATTCAATTCACAATTTCCTTCATTACCAACAGCTGCTGTTCCGATCGGTCGAGGAAGAGGAAAGACAAAGAAATGATTAAATCAGATTTAATTATCTTATTAAAAGAAGTTGTTTATTCTAAACAACAAAGACATTTATAATGACGCCGTTTTCTTTTGTTGTTTATTGTTATGCCATTGATAGGCTAAATTCAGTATATTAAATAAAGAGAAGAAACACACTTTGTTATTCTTATGATTAATCTATATGTTCGATTGGTGATGATAAATAATTGTAATAGATATTTCCAATAAAGAAAAATACAGTAAACAAATAACCATTACTAACACTGATATTCTACTGTAAAAAAAAAAACTATTTGAATTTTTCTCTTATTCCAATAGATCGCATTGAGCAATACCTAATGAAAATTTTTGGATAAAATGTTTTCATAATTTATTCGACATTTTCGTTATTTAGATCAAAAAATTAGTGTTCAATGATGAAATAATGTAGTATTTATGATGTCGATGATAATTGTTTAGAAATTATATATTTTTATGAATAATATACTTTCGTATCAGTACATATTATTAGCAGCTGAATGTAATAGATGTAAAAATTTTCAACTCTTATGTTCAAAAATTGAATTTGAAAACCAGTTTATTATCTTTTCACACTTGTTTGCCCGATGACATTACGAAAAATCTCATTGATAATAATAAAAAAAAAAACATATTAATAAAGAACAAATCGAAAATCATCAGCTATCATTAGTTTTCAAAAATTCTAATTCATTTATTTTTAATATTTCATAAGATGGTAAAAGAATCACTGACACAAGTCTTCATCGAATGATAATTAAATAAATAAAAATTATAACATAGAGTAGGTCATAAATGATACTGCGATAAAATAAAATGAAATATTTTTCTGTTGAATCAATCGAATGGGCTGACTTTTTTCTTAGTGGTAGAGGTTTATTTAACGTTTTGTTTTTCATACGGATGATATGAGCAGTAAATAGTACTATGTGTTATGGTTGATTTCACGAAAGCAATTTGACCTATTATTAAGTAAGAAAAATACAAGTGTAGCATTTTATAGATAAATTTTTCAGTTCTCATCTATAAGATGAGATAAAAACGACCTTTATGAATGATACTATATTGATGCATAAAAGGTTTCTCATAACTTCTGGGCCTTAAACAAAAATTATTTTCTATGTAAACAGAGAATGATCCGTACCTAACTATATGTATATAAGTTTCGAGTACTTAGGATAATATTTTATATGGCATACTATCTGATGACATTATCTGCTTTAATTATAGTGATATAAAGAGAAGAAACGGGATAATTAGGGTGTTAGTACAGAGAATAGCCGCTCTCATATCATAGATACTACGTATTGCTTTGTATAACTGTGTTACATTACATACAATGCACTCATAGCTTATCAACACTTTAGAAAAACCACTGATCAACGTCGAAATTTTAATTACGATATTTCTTATGTTGATAACACTATTATTAAAAGAGATAATGTCATTGGATAATATGGTATTTAAACCATCATCTTAACTACTTGATAGTAATATAGTTATAGTTAATTAGGAATTATGCTTTGTTTACATACAAAACTAATTTTCGTTGAGGCCCAGAACTTATGGAACATTTATCGGAATCACAGCGTTAGTAGAACAGTCAATGATACCAAAATTTCGACTTTTCAAAAATAGAACACTATTTTGGTAAGGAAATTGGCGCGTACAAGGCTGCAATAGTGTGTTTTACGTAGGAGAAACGAATTTCATCAATTAAACTAACTAGTTTTGGAAACTTTTCTGTGTGTACTAATATAGTTTGTTTTGATTTCTTTTTTTTTTACTATTCTCTTAGATGACAACTGAAAGACTATCTATGAAATGTTTCAAATATATTTTTCTTACTTGACAATAGATGAAATTTATTTAGTGAGATCAAAAATAAAGGTTGATATTAGTGTTTGTTTACTTTATTTGTATGAAGAAACAAACCTAATACAATTTTCTAGCGCTAAATAAAAAATCAGTGCATTCGAGCGAACCCAAGCGGATTTACTTCAATTTTTTATTGTAGTACTATTTACGGTTCACTCTTTATTAATTTTAAGAAAAAAAATTACACTTCTATGTGACTACATGATATTTATGTTAGTGTAGATAATTCAATCTATCGAGTGATCATTTCCGCTAGATGTAATAGTGTTGATAAATATAAATAAGCATCGAATAGCAATGTGCTGTTTACAGACAGTAGGTTTATGATAGTTATCAATATTTTTTTTTTCATATAAAATGTTGTAATGAAACATAATGAATTCCATATTGTGCTAATTGATATGCTCAGATTACAATACTTGGTCGATGTGTACGTAGTTTATGATGATATTTATCCACCAAAATAAAACAACTGAAATAATAAATTTCCGACGAATCAGTTTTGACGTGACAAGTATTCTAAATTGCTTGATAATTAGGACAAATGGTCATCGTATGTATGGTCAGATGAAACAAAATTGATTTAGATATATTTATAGACTGACTAGTTGTTGTAAAAACGAAAAGAATCCTTAAGAAACAATGAAATGTTAGTCTACTATTCTAGAGTTCGACAAAGCGTGAAAACAATCAATTAAATTATTTTGAAATTTTCAAAAAAAAATGAATCTCTTATTTGTCAACAACCCTTGTTTTCTTGCTTGGCGCATGACAATAAAATCAAATGTTGAATGATAACAAGTAAGTACAAAATTATCTTTTGCCGGTAATGTGGCATATTAATTTAGTAGAACTCCATTAGTTTTAAAATAAAACATTCATATATAATTAAATATAATAATTTGTTTTATTTTACAAATAATAGAACTGATTTTATTACATTTTCAGTAATACGAGATGATAGATATATGTATGTGTTACCTCTTGAAGATTTTAGCATTGCGTACACTCGATTATCCTCAAAATTAATATTTGTGCTAGAACTTGAAACCTGTTTAAATGAAGTAGATTCATTTAGCTTGATAGGAAAGCTTATGTCATTGTTTTCTCTCTCTTCCTCTCGTTTATTAAACATAATATATAATAAAATGTCTTTCTTCGTTTTAAGTTGATTAAAAGCACTGAATTGTATTCATATACAATTTTAGTTTATTGTCTATCATGTTCATCATGCGTTTGTTCTTCAAAGAATGGGTTTATTGTTTTTATAGTTGTTTTGTTACGAATAAACAACAAACTCGACTATTGAAATCAATAAAAAAAAAAAAAACTATTCCCAGAACGTGCTCGAACACAATGGTGATATGCACAAATTCACACAATTACATATTTAAGTATTGAAAACCTTGTTATATTCTTTTCTTATTACATGATGTAAATACAAATAAATGTAAGAATTCATCTCACATTTCATATGAAAAAACGCAGATGTTGACAACAAGTTGTCAAAGAATGTTGACAAATTCGAGTTAGATGTAATTTGAAACTGCTTATGGAAATCGAAGCATTGTTGTAAATTAAGAAAAAATTCATGAGAAATATTAAGAAAAGAATAGATGCTCATCAGTGTCATTATCGTCATCATCATTCAAATAAGTATCAGATATAGTTGCCAGCTGTTGCTTTGTTATCGAACTGGTACTGTTTATGTATGAGAAGAGAAAAGAAGATGAGAGAAACAAAATTATTGTCTAGGCTTCTAATTGATCATCATCATACATATATATATATATAGTTTGTGTGCATTTACAATGGACTGCTTTGTTTGTCATTCGTATTAAAACCAACATATTGTATTCATTTATCTGAGCTACTGACGGATGTTCTGCAAAGCATACACACAAGGCTAGTTAATTAAGTAGCAAGACTCTTGCTTTGAGCATTCGATTATCATCAATATGCTAGGAGAATCCCATTCCGCACGATGGATTTCCATCCGCATCTCGTACTCAAACACGTAAGATTCAACATGCGTAATGATGATGATAATATATATTTTTTCTACATGTTCCTCCTTTCATCACTTTCCATTTCATAGCACTAAAAACATGATCACATATTCTTCTGTTTTCTCTAGCTCATATTGCCAAGTGTGTATATGCCGAGTCCTTTTCATTGTCGGCACGGCAAAAAAACACATTCATCGATATATGAAAAAAAGAAACATACATTATATATATATACCTGTAGGTGAGATGTGCCAAATATAAAATGACACATGAATCTTTTATTATCATTGATAAAAAAATAGTATAGACACGCGCATAATTGAAAACATGAATAGAAGTCATAACAAAAAACAATAACCTTAAAAAGAAGAACGCTATTGTTAGTTGCTTTTTAAGAGCTTCCGAATTATCAGGTAAGTGGTGCTTTTCAATAACAGATTAAAACACTTTTTATCATGAACAACAATCTTCTTCAATGACTTATTAGATAAGAAAAGAAAATGAGATTCTTGAATGTCATTTTGTTTCTTTTTTATTTTGTCTGTTCATTTTGTCATTCAACTAATGTTTACGCAACAAAGAAACCTTCCAACTTGATTTGAGTCAACAATGTTGTGCTTCACTGAATAGAATAGTTAGTAAGGGTAGTAGTAGTAGTTATTGACCCTGATCGTTCTCTATGTCGTCTATGAACACAACCGGCAGAACGTTTTCACATGATTAGACTAAACCGATTACATTGAGTATGTATGTGAGTATGTGCAAAGATATTTTTTTCTTACTCTATAGTCTAGAGAGGGTGGTAAGATAGAAACAGAAGCGAGAACAAGCAAAGAAAAATAAGGAAAAGATAGGAATAGCAGAGAGAAGACAACAATATAGTTTGGAAAAAAAGGAGAAGAACTACTATTTTTTTTTTTTTTCGATTGATATAATATTTTCTCCTAATGCCTCTTGTTATTGTTGTTGTTGTTATGATGAGAGAAACGATGGCAGCACTATGCAATCGTAAATTAAATGATATACTTCAATGACTTTGCATGTCTACAGATTTGTCGCTTGGAATTTCTTTCAGACACCATTTTCCTCAATCATCATTTTTTCTTATCTAAGTACTCCATTATCGAGTGCTGTTAGTCTTTTTTTTCATTCACGAAACTAATCTCACTTGATTTTCAATTAATAATCTCCTGTGTTCTTCCCACATGTAGATATATGTACACACAGTCAGAATTCATTTTCTTTTCTTCTAAACCTATGCTCTGCTCTATCGATAAAAGCAATCAATCAGCTGGGCTTTCTCCTTTTTTTTTCTTCTCTTTCCGATTCATTCCACATGTGGTATGTAAAACAGGAAAGAGCAAGTTCTCCGTAGGTGACAATACTTTCATTGAAGTTTTCCGGTCTTGACGTGAGCATAAACATCATTTTTATATTTTTAAGAAATAAATAATTTCTTTCCCCATGCAATTACAATAAGAAAAGAAAAATCTTTTATGTTGTTAGTATATTCTTTTCTTCATATTATTGTTGTTCGTTCGAACATATATATTCATCATCATAAATAGGTAGACTTTCTTTTCTGGACATATGCATCAATATTCATTAATATGCGAGTTGTCTTTATTATTTGTGCATGATGAAGTTACTTGAGTTGGAGGGTGCGCTTAAATTGTCTTCCTTTTGGTCAATCAGAAATGAATGAGAAATCCGGATAGATGTTTATATATATATATATATATATATGGAGAGAAAATTGTGATGTCTATATAAAACTGTTGCATTATCAGTGTTTGTTTTAGATCAAAGAAAAGAAAAAGAAAGTAAAAGTACAATCACGACAACCAGTTTGAATTCCAGTGACTCTTAAGTTTAGTTTCTATTGGTAACGGACGCTAAATTAGTTTCCTTTTTTTTAAAGGGTAAGTATCGTTTGTGTATTGTAATAAAGCATGTGTGAGTAACTCGGCGAGCTCGATTCAACAGTAACTCTAGTAGTCACAAAGACAGAAATGTTAAAAAGAAAGATTTGTCGCTTCTTCGCTCTTGTTCCGCTGTCGACGGTGAGGAAAATTGTTTGAACATCCTTATTCAATCATTAACATCATCATCATCGTTCTTGTCGTTGTTGCCCGATAGAGTGAATCGTTCGATCTGTAAAAAACGTTTTATATTTGTTGACTTTTTTCTTTTCTTTCTTATTCAACTGCTGTGATTGTTCCCATATAAATATATTCAAACATATTCTAAGTTTCTTTTTATTATATAAGTAGGATATGAAAGAAAAAAGGTGACAAAATCTTTGATACAAAGCAAAGAAAAATACGTTAACGATATTGTGTTGACGACAGTTGTCGAAAGTCATCTGCAGTTACACTAATAGAAAAGAAGCCTGTCTAAATTACTAAAAATATATAAATAAATAGTGAGAAAAAGAAACAAAAATAATTTAATATAATTTTTTTTCAGGTTCAAATGATCATTTCACATGGTGGCCGATGACGAAATCATTGATTATTCTGTTTACTATTTCAATATTTATTTTTATCTTTTTACCATCATCAGCAAATTCAGCATCATCCAATATTGGTCAAAAGAGAGTTCTAAGATCTTTCTCTACTTCTCTACCATCAATAAAAAAACCGAATGTAACTATTCTTATGATGTTTCCCGATATCGATCGATTCATACCAAATTTAAAATCATTACTTGTTGTTTATGAATATATTGTTCATCGTTATCAAATATCAAAATGGCTTAATATTAATTTGCAAGTTAAAGATTCTAAATGTTCGATATCATTAGCTCCTCATATGCTTGTTACAACAATGCTTTCAACTATTCCTGATGTTGTTTTTGGACCTTTTTGTGGTAAATATAATTATAATTATCTTTTATTTTTTGTTTGCTTATATTGATTTCAATTTCTATTTTCTAGATCTAGCAGTAGCACCTGTAGCTCGTCTTCTTCATTTTCAAAATATTCCTCTTATTACAATGGGTGCCGCTTCTAATGAATTTACTTTGCACAGACAAACAATGTATTCATCGTTATTTCGATTCGGATATCGAACAGATGAACTTGGTAAGCCAATTTCCGATTATAAATGCTCATAAGAAGAATAAAATCATAATTTCCGTACTGAGTATTTCCTTCCTAATTTTATGTTTTCATTGTATCTCGATAGCTTAAGAAACTAATGTGTATATGATATGATCAACTCTTCTTGGACTGTTTACTTCTTTTCATCTCTCTATAAAAATCAAAGAATAGACAGAAAAGAAGTATTTCTGCTGAAGCTGTTTTTTGTTATAAATTACATTGTCATAAACAATCATTAGATAATTATCAAATCATGATCTTTTGTCATAGTAGACAACAATATTTTATTCCTTCGAGTATTGAAAATAAGGAATTAGTTTGTCTTTCTACTTAGACAGTAACAAATATATAGATAAAAGAACGCAAATGAAATACAGAATGAAGTTGTCATCTGTTCGTATTCTCAGACATTTTTCTTCGACTAATAAAAGAAGAATCGATAAAGAAAAAAGAAAGAAGAAAACTAAGTAAATTATGAAGGTTAATCTTAAGGAATAAATCAATAAACATTTAATTTTGATGATAAATCGAAAAAATACTGCTTGATATCGAATAAATTTTTTATCTCAAAAAAGAAATAAGAAGAAAAAAAAAAGAAATTTATTATTCATAATATTAGAAGACTTTTACAAATACAACTTGTGACATTTCCATGTAGTGGGTATGCGACATCCGGGACGAAATGTCTATCTGCTTTTGATTCTTTAGATAAAAATAGAAAACTTTCTTCTTAATTATTGCAATTAAATCGTCATTCTACGACTGTCGTTTTATTCAGCAACTAATCGTTGTCTGTTATTTACTGATGCTCTAGATATTAAGAATACTATGAAATCTTTCAACAGTTTTATTTTCATAAGATAGTACTAACAATTTATAATATATATCTCGGATCCGAAAAGGCAACTTCCTTTGCTTTTTTTTTTTCTATGAGCTAATTTTATGGAATCTAGTCGACTAACCAATAGTATTGTATGGGTCTAATTTAATGGAAAATTACTGCAAAGGAAACTATTAGACGACGACGACAAGTCAATGTGATTAGAAATGGGATGCATCCGGATGTAACAAGAGAATCACAACGGCGGCATTACATACAAACGTATTCAACTAATTTTCAAGAAGAATTAAGATAATCGATAAAATCATTCATTCAAGTGTTCTTTTTCTTCAATAAAAAAATTGACTTCTAGTCACATATTTATCCAAAGAAAAAGCTGTTAAAAATCTTTTAATAGATTTAATATTCATTCAAATCGATAATAGAAAATTCAGAATTTTAGATAACGAACAAAGAAGAAGAAGAAAAAAAAAAAGAATCTATTATCTCATAAATCAACTATAGAACAAATAAATAATGATTAGATCGAATACTTTCTATTCTCTAGAGAAACATTATGGCTAACTTTTTTTCCCGATTTGATCGGATTTCATTTTATAGCATGAAGTCTATTGAGAATAAAAGAATGATAAAAATAATATCGTCCTTCAGTTTCATTCAACTCGACATAAATTAATAAGCTTCTCAATATTGATTAAAAATAGACAGCTACTAATAGCTCGAATAAGAGAAAGAAAATACAAGTTCATCTGTTGTTACTGAGAAACACAATTGTAAATAAACTGAGTAACCTCATCGATTTAACTCAAACTTTTTTTGCAAAAATGTTTTTTTTTTTTTTTGTGATTAATTCACGATAAATCTGTAGGATTCGTAAAAAAACAAAAGAAAACAGTTCAAATGATGAATTACACTTAGAAAATTAGATCATTGAAATAATAATTACTAAGATTATTATATCTCATATTAATGACTTGTGAGGAAAGTCGTCCAATTGATTAATGGCTTTTAAATGAAGACTCTGTGCTTGATGAAAAGATATCATTAATTATGAATCTTCTGAAAAGAGTTTGAACTTTTAGCAGTATGTTGCTACCGAGATATCGTATTTTTACGATATTTTCTCTACAATATTATGGTCTCCCTCAACGATAGTACGAAAAATAATTTTCCAATTTTGATTCAAAATTTTCCATAGAGATAGAGTTTTGTGAGAATAGTTTATTGTAGAAGTTTCAAATCTTTTCATTGTTTCTATCCTAAGATACAAATATGGTAAAAACGTATCACTCATATACACTAACAAATTCAATGTTCTCATTTCAGGATATGAACAAATCCAAAGACTTGAAACTTTCACAATAAACTATTCTCATAAAGATCTGTCTGTATAAAAAGTTGCAAATTGAAATTCAAAAATAATCTTTTCTGTTCCACTAGAAGACATCACAGCATTGTATAAAAAAATACTGTAAAGACACATTATCTCGGCAGTAATTAGCTAAGAATCCAAATTCTTTTCAAGAAATCCAGAGCTCATTAGAGCCTACATGATGCATATAATCTCGACACAAACGCGATTAAGCAGTCGAAAGATTTCTCTCATTAAACGTAAATAAAAAAAAAAAACACTCAAATTTTTCTTAAAAGAATGAAAAAAAAATTATTAAATCAACCATTTAACATCGAACTCTTTTTCATTACATAAATATTTACTTGATAAATCTTGACATTTGTTTTTTGTTGATACAATTCTTTCTTGATTTATATTGAAGGCCGCAACATCTGGCGAATACAGATATAAACCTTTTCAATTATAATATCCGCAAATCTTTACATTGATCTAAATGATTAAAACTATATTTTTAGCAACATAAACAGACCTTAATAGTTACTTTTACGTCAAAGATATTGCTGTTTAATTCTTTTTCTTGTGCTTTTTTTTTTAGGCGCATTAATTGTCAAACTTTTACAATATTATAAATGGTCCTTTGTAAAATTTCTCTATGAAGATAATCCAAAACCTTTACACGAATGTCAAGTTCTTTTACGACCAATTGCACATACATTTGCATCGAATCAAATTCGTTCGGACAATCGAAAAATTACAAGTCATGATGTTGAAGATAATTTTAAATCAATTTTTATTGATTTTATTAGTAATAATGCATCAGGTAGAAAGAATTTTTTTGCTTTTATATGTAAAAAATTTCATTATGGTTTGCTTCTTTTTTTTTCCTACCAATAAGTGTCTTTGTGGTGTGTTAATCCACGAACATTTCGTTCTGCTGTATTAACAGCTAATAAACTTGGTTTTGTTAATGGAGAATATGTTTTTATTTATCTTGATACAGTTTTGACACAAGAAAAGTATATCAATACGATGTTTTCTTTTTGTTTATTTATATATATAAATGATACTTTCTATGTTTTTTCTTGATAGTACTGACGAAAAAAGTTTAACTGTCAGACAACCATGGTTTGATCCAAGTGAAATAAACAGTGAAATTAATGACAATGCACGTCGTGCTTTTGAAACTGTATTATTTGTTCGACAACGGCTGTATACTGGTGAACGATTTCGTCAGTTTGCTGCTGATGTAGTTGATTTTGCACGTGAAACACATCGAACGAAACAATTAACTCATGAATCAGTACGTATGCAAGACTTCATTTTGTTTTCTTATTTGATAGATAAAAAATAACCGATAGTTAATAACTTTCTTCTTACATAGAATTCGTCCATCAGAGTGAGTAGGTGGTTGGTTTTATTTTTCTATTGCTCTCGTTTTTTTTTCTTGAAAGCATGCTTCTGCTTTCTGCATGATGAACTAAATTTTAAAAATTTTTTTTACAGAATAAAAACTAACAATCATGATATATTTGGTTTATCGTTGCAGACATAACATTAATTCAACTTCTCATATTCATATTCTATTTAGATTGGTACCGATGAAACAAACTTCTACGATGCGGTTGTAACATATTTTAAAGCATTGCAAATACATTATTCAAATCTTTCTTCGCAAGAAAAGACAAATAGTGATGAAACAGTAACTTATCCATTCTTAGACGCATCTAAATTTAAAACAATGGTTTGTAATCGTTCAATCGAAGGCACAAATAGAAATATAACAATGAATAATATTTGTGATCGAATTGATATTGGTTATGCTGTTTACGATATGAATCCCGATAATGGCGAATTAGAGGTATACGTTCTCAAAATAATTTTAATAATTTATATAGCCGAACAGCAATCAGAAGTGTAGCATATATATAGATGAGATTGAATCGAGAGTAGAAAAGAATTCATTCAATAAATTTCAATATATGAGCATTTGTGTTTTTCTATTGGACGTTCAAAACTTAAATATGAATTGACAATGATGATTCTGATGTTTCATTTCTACCGGAAAGAAGTGTTAATTTCAGAGTAAATACTTCAAATGAGAAAAACCTCGGAGGATTTTTTATATATTTATAAACAGGCACAAAAAAAGAAATTTTCTACAATAGTAACATGTAATCTTGTCTGAATCTAACGTTGTTCTAATGATTATCATGTATAAACTCGAGAAAAACTATATTCCATGCATAAAGCAAATATATTTGTAAACACGAAGATTATTTTACTATTTGCACGCGTAATTACATCTCAATTGAATCATAATCAAATATTTAAACACATAATATTATTTATTAATGAAATAAAAATTGATTACACTCAATAACGAATTGTATAAAATATCAATTTTATCTTTCAAACTCTTTGAGTATCATTAAAAGAAAAATTCATTACTGATTTTTTTTTTCTATAGGCTGTTGTTGCTTATCCAGCAGATCCATTTTCAGTTGAAAATACACAATTACAATGGTTGAATGAATCACGTCTTATTTATTTTATTGACAAAAATTCAACATTCATTCCTGATACACCACGATGTGGTTTTAATAATATAAAATGTCCTAAAAGAAGTGTGTTTAAATAAAAATTCAATTATTTCAAACTTTTCAAAAATCTTTTTCTTCTATTCTAGCTCTCATTCCGATATGGGGTTGGATTATTATAAGTCTTTCATCAATTATTGTTCTTCTTCTTATTGTCGGTTTTATTTTATATCGGTAAAAAAAAAAAAAAAAAGAAAAGTTTCTTTCGTCTATTTTTTTTTTCTCTAATTAATATTAATTCAAGACGAGCAAAATTTGAAGCTGAATTAAAAGCAATGCAATGGTTAATTAAATGGGAAGACTTAACAACACGAACACTTTTACATAATGGTGTTGCTACACCATCATTTAATAAATTATCTAGCTCGTTAAAGGTAATTTTTTCAATACAAAAAAAAAAATATATATATATATCAGATAAATTATATTTTTATTATCTTACTTTCCAATAATTGTCAGGATTTATCAGAACGAAAGTCAGTGAGTATGTGAGCATTTTTCATGAACTTTTTCGTTCGAAAAGTTCTCTCTCTCTCAATTTTTTCCTGTTATTCGGTCTGCACGAGTTTTTATCACTGCCTTTTTCGCTCTCCGAAATGATTATAGAGATTTATTATTCTCTATTGAAATCATTTCTTCGTTGTATTAAACATCAACACATCTATATATATATGTATATATATACACATAACTGAACACTTCTTTTATTTTTAATTTACACAATACTTTGTGTACAGTTTTTTTTATTTTTTTCTGCATGTTATTCGTGCTCAGTTGTTTCGTTTTTTTTTTCCTATTTAATTTGAATTGAAGACTAACTTTCCTTTTGTTTTTTCTTTGCTTATTTATTTTTTAGCGTAGTTCTGTTTCAAGTTATCGTTCAGCTGATAGTGAATCAGGTGGACCAGCGAAACAAACATTTACAAAAACAGCTGTTTATAAAGTAAAAATAATTATTATTCTATTTAGAAACATTTTTTGTTTAATTTTTAGTCATCAGTTGTTGCTCTTAAACGATTTCATAAAGGAAAACTTGAAACAACACGTGCACTTCAATTAGAAGTTAAAGCAGTTGAGTAGAACAAAGAAAACATTTTTATTAAAAAAAGACTTATCAATGAATATTATAGATGCAAGATCTTACACACGATCATATAGCTCGTTTTATTGGTATATGTATTGATCCAAAACATCAATATATAGTAACAGAATATTGTCCAAAAGGCAGTTTACAGGTTTAATATTTTCGAAATTATTTTTATTTTCATTTGTCTTTTTGTTTTATTTCAATAAGGATATTCTTGAAAATGATGAAATTAAACTCGATACAATGTTTAAACATTCCATCATGCATGATATTGCCAAAGTATTTTATTTTTTTTAAATTTAATTTAAAATAAATAAAATATTTTCATCTAGGGTATGCAACATATACATAATAGTCAAATTGGATCACATGGAAATTTAAAAAGTTCAAATTGTGTTGTTGATAGTCGATTTATTTGTAAAATAACTGATTTTGGTTTACCAACATTACGATCAAATAATAATAAAGATTCATCGCCAGGTGTTGATAGAGATTATACATATTATAGAAGTATGATTATTTTTTGTTTAATTATTTGTTTTTACAAAAGTTTTTTTTTTTCTTTCTAATTTACATTTTAGATCGATTATGGACAGCACCAGAATTATTACGAGATCCTAATCCGCCAGCTGCAGGTACAGTTAAAGGTGATGTGTACAGTTTTGGTATCATTTTACAAGAAATTGAATTACGTAATGGACCTTTTTATATACGAGACCAAGAATTAGAACCGGCTGGTAAAATTATTTTATTATGAATCAAGTTATTTAACAAAATTGTTTGTTTCTTTTTCGATAGCCATTGTTGAAAATGTTAAATCAGGAAGTTTACTTCGACCATCAATTGATGCTGGTGAATGTAATATTGAAATAGGACACTTAATGAAACGTTGTTGGAATGAAGATCCAAATGAAAGACCAGATTTTACTGATATTCGACAAGTTATGCGTCGAATAAATAAGTAAATATGAAAATTTCAACATTGAAAAAGAATTTTCTTCTGTTTTTTTTTTTTTTTTCTTCAGAGATGGAGAAAGCGGAAATATTCTTGATAATTTACTTAAACGTATGGAACAATATGCAAATAATCTTGAAGTTAGTTTAGAATTGATTTTCATTAAAATTAATTAAAAATTCAAATCTTTGTTTTCTCAAGGGTCTTGTTGAAGAACGTACAAGTGATTATTTAGCTGAGAAAAAGAAAGCTGAAGAATTACTTTATCAATTATTACCTGCGTAAGTATTTAAACATATTATAAATTTTTTTTTCTTATTAATAGTTTTTCTAATGGAAAATTTTACTAATTTGAGGCGATTTTCTATCTGTCACATTCAATGATAGACAACAAATGAATGAAAGAATAAACCGTGTATATTGTATAAATTTATCTGATTACTTTAAATCATTGACGAAGTCAGCGAAGAGGAGGGCTCACACGGGAACCTCTCTGGTTGTCAATTCATTTTTCAATCGATAGAGTGTTCATTTGATGAATACTAGTATGCAATAGAAAAGTCTAGAATGATTTTCTTTTCCGAACCTTTGTTCTCGAGATACCGAAATTTTACTGAGTTTTCCAACAAAAAACTGTGCTCACCCACAGGTTGTGTGAAAAATCGATTTTTGAGTTTCGACTTCAAACTTTGCATGAACAAAGTTCTCAATGAGATTACTTCATTGAGTGACTCTTAGTTTATCTAGCATTTTCTTTCTGAAGATGTAAATCTATGAACAATATTTACTTTTACATATGAAAGAATTCTGAATGTTCAATGTGTTAAGATAGAAAATACTAGAAAAGTTACAAGTGTCCTAATGAATTAATTTCACGGAGAACTTTGTTCGTAAAAAGTTTGAAGTCGAAACTCGAATGTTAGTTTTTAAGATGACTTGATAATGCATGCCCATAGCTTTTTGTTGGAAACTTTAGTAAAACTTTCATATCTCAAGAACAACGACTTGGAATACCAAATCATTCTAGACTTTTCTATTACTTACTGATACTAATCAAATGAACACTGTCTCGGTCGAAAAAACCTACTGACCTTTGAACCTCCTTTTGGCGAGACTTTTCAAAGATGTATTCTTTTCTTATACAAAAATACATTAGTCTTTGCAATCAAAACTTTTAACGCATACATCTTATTATGTGTAACTCATATGCGTTTAGGAAGAAAAGAAAATACAGTAACTGTAAGTTTCAATCAGGTTTTATATTTACTGTATTTGCTTTTCTTCAAAAACACATATGAGTTCCACAAAATAAGATATGGATGTAATAAAAAAAAAGGTTTTATTACAATGTCTAACACTTTTTTGTATCAAAAGAGAATATATATAGTAGAAATCTCGCTACAGGGAAGGGACTGAGCTCTCCTAATCCAAAATTCTGCCCTCATCGCTGCCTCACATATACGCGGATCATTTTTCTACAGTGGTGCCGATAATGATTAATC
Organism: Rotaria sp. Silwood2; assembly: GCA_905329745.1. NCBI lineage: Eukaryota > Metazoa > Rotifera > Eurotatoria > Philodinida > Philodinidae > Rotaria > Rotaria sp. Silwood2. Next base: position 2,473,394 of record CAJNSZ010000002.1, on the reverse strand, counting down.
ATTCTATTTGATATACAACTGACAGTCATATAGAGTTTCTTGTTTCTCAACAGTTAAAGATACCATTGTTTATCATTGTATTTCATCTTAATACTGCATTATATAGTCGGCAAACTGAATAATGATATGACTGCTTTGTTTTAAATAATGCATTTTTCATTGACTGAAAGATCGTTTTATTATTTGTTATGATGATTAATAGATAAAAAAAAGGGTTTACAAATAAACACATCATTTAATTAGTTTACATAATTTACTACTCATTGTTTATTTGGAAAAAGAGAAATGAACACATGAGTAGTCATGTAGATAATCAATATGTTGTTAGAGCAAAACAATTTCAATAAATATATAAATAAAAAAAAAGCAACATGAAATGGTTGATTAATTTGTTCATGAAAATTGGAAATATCTCATTTTAGCAGCTTTCAAGGACACTAAAATATTAATACGACCTTCATTATAACGTTGCTACAATTGCATTAAACATTCATCTGTTACAATGTTCTCTTTCCGATATTTTGGAGTTGGAGTGTATGAGGTTTGAGTATAGAGAAGAACTACACTGACATATTCAAAGGAAAGTAAACTCCCACACAAAAAAAGCCGTTAACTGGAATACACTTTTTTATGAAATGAACGAAAAGTAAATTGTGCACATACATTGAATTGCTCTTTCAATTCTCTCACAAGATTTTGTTTTCAAAAAGTTTTTAATTTTTCTTTTTTTCTTCCTCGTCATAATTAATTTCGATGAAATAAACCTTTATAAATATTGTCTCTTTTAATTATATCAAATAAGAAATCTATTTGAATAGAACGGTTGCTGCACAATTAATGGGCGGCCAACCTGTAACAGCTGAATCATTTGAATGTGTTACGATTTATTTTTCTGATATTGTTGGTTTTACGAAATTATCATCTGAAAGTACACCGTTACAAGTTGTGGATCTTTTGAATGATCTTTATTCAGTTTTTGACGGTGTTACTGAAAATTATGATGTTTATAAAGTTGAAACAATTGGTGATGCTTATGTAAGATTGCCCTTTTTTTTATTTTTCTATCAAGACAAAAAAGAAAAGAAAACGAAGATTAACGATATTTGTATTAAATAGATGGTTGTTTCTGGTCTACCGACACGTAATGGAGATTTACATGCTCGAGAAATAGCTCGTCTTTCATTAGCTCTTCTCAATGCTGTGCTCAGTTTTCGTATTCGACATCGACCTGATATACAATTATTATTACGTATAGGTATTCATTCAGGTCCATGTGTAGCTGGTGTTGTTGGTCTTAAAATGCCACGATATTGTCTATTTGGTGATACTGTACGTTGTTTCTTTCTTTTTTTTTTTATTAACAATAAATCTGGCATTGAATTATTTCTAATTGTAAAGGTTAACACTGCTTCTCGAATGGAATCAAATGGTAAAGCATTACGTATTCATGTATCATCTAGTACAACATCTATTTTACAGAAATTTGGTACATTTGAACTAAAATGTCGTGGTGATATTGAAATGAAGGTTTGTCTTTATGATACTTATTTCTTTATTTATGAAATTTATTTATTAGGGTAAAGGAAAACAAAGAACATATTGGTTACTAGGCGAACAAGATGGTTTGAGTGCTCGACATAGTTTGGTGAATTGGGATGATGAAACTGTTGATGAGCATTAAACGATATCTTTTGTTTTTTTATGCATAGTTTGTGTTTTCTCTTTTTCTGTATCCGAGTTATTGAAATGAATGATAAAAGAAAAAAATTATGCATGATTATGTTTGTTTTTTTTTTTCGATCTGACATTTATTTTTTTCAAATAGAAATACATATAAATATAAATATATATAATAGAGAATTCAATATGGTGTCCAATAGTAGAGATTATGTGCGAGAACCGAATCTTTGACTGATTCAAAAACAATTCGAATATTTTTGCTATCTAAATTTAATCAGAATAAATTAATTAACTAGTAACAAAATAAAACAAATACTTACCGACAGAGCATGTAAAATGAGGATAGATATTTTTTTCTGTATATCGTTCACTTCTTGGAACTAAATTTAAATATTTATTTTTTATAAATTCTCTAGCAGCGTGAACATCATTTTCAGCACCTATAAATCACGTAGAAAAAAGAAAAAAAAACAAATATTGAAATAAATCATAAGCATTCATTTCTATTTGCTCTTCTAAGATTACCATCAAATTCAGGATAAACATGTTGAATAGGCTTGCCAGCAAGGCGTTCTGGAAATAGATCAGTTTTGTTAAGAAAAAGAATAATAGACGCACTGGCAAAGTAATCGGATAATAGAATAATACGAAATATACCCAAACTTTCTTCCATTAAATTCTAAAACATAAATTTCTCTTATAATTTTTTTGAGAAATTTTCTTTTTAAATGTTACAGACCTGATCCGGTTGATCATCGATCTTTTGATCATATTCAATGAGAGATGCAAGAAAAATGATAGATGTGACATTCTAAATAAAAACTGAGATATAAATCAACTTAGGATAACTTAAAAATCTCATACATCAAAACAATGAATCCATTTTCGACGTTCTGTTTTTTGTCCGCCAACATCGACTATTCTATGATAAGAATTTCGTATATAGCAAATATGCTAATAAATTATCATGAAAAATATCTTACCGAAGTCGAACATGAGAAAATTGAAAATCTTCTTGAACGATACCTGTTGTTGGAATACGTACTCTTAATATATCATCCTCAGTTGGTTCAAAATCTTTTGCAGAAATTCGATCTATATCATCCAAAAAACTACATAAAGAACAAAATAAATTATGATATCATTGATGAAGAAGGACAAAGTATTTATTTGCTAAACTATCAGTAACTTATTCACAAGACTTACTATTTTGCCGAATCTGCTAATCGATATTCTCGTCGTCGACGATAACATATTTTAACACCCTCATCGGACCAAACATATCGAATAGCTTCAACCATTCGAGGTGATAATGTTGATAGACTATCATCATCATCATCGTCATGATCATTTGGTAAACTCAATAAACGAGCAAATTCCTATATAAATAATAAGATTGTCTATTTTTATAGCATGAATTGTATTCATAATCATACTTCATTCCGTTCGTTTTCAAATTTAATCTGAAGAATATGCATTGCTCGACAAATACATCGAACAACATTAAGTATTTGCCGATAGATAAACGGAATAAGTCGACGTTTTTCGTCTGTTTTAAAACCTTGACCATGAATTAATTTCATTTGTTTGAGAAATGTCGATCTAACAAGAGAAATTTTAATAAAAATTATAATTATAATTATATGCAAATTTACTTTCCAGCCTCGGCATTTCCTGAATGCAAACGATTTTTAAAAAAATCTTATTACAAACATAATTATCACATAATGTAAACACTTACCTAAGAGAAGTAATTTTCTCTCATGTAAATTTTCTCGACGCCATTGCTTAAGTTGTTCGTTAATATCTTTATTAATAATTTCAATGGGAGTTAGACAACAATCACATATATAATCTTTACAACAAGACGGAATAAATCGGTTAAACATCATTTTTATGATGATAATCTAAATTATTAGTATAAAAAATAAAACGAGTCAGCAGTGCCTATTCAATGTATACATATGTAAATTCTCCAAAAGATGCCCTATCTATCATATACTTAACTATATTTTTTGCTGATGCAAATTTTCTTTTATTGCTTTCGTGTTCTTATATGGGTGAGTAGTACAGTAAGAATGATTATTGACGATTGCTGAGACCATTAAGAGAGAAAAAAACATGATTTTATGCAAGTGTTCGGTGTAAGAACGAAAAAAAAAGACACACGATCATGTCTAATCGCCTTCGCATTAAAATGAAAAATCTTTTCTCTCCTACAAACCAGTCGCAGTAAAGGAAGTGAAATACGATAAACAGTAATTGTATAAAAAGTAAATTTTCATATTAAATATATAGGAACAGTTAGAATAGTTTAACTCAATAATTAACTCTTTCGGAATAAATAACAAATTTGAGAAATTATTCAAGATTAAACGGGCTTCACTACATCCTGGAAAGGAAAAAGAAATTTAAAAAAAAGATGCAAATATGTTGTTTTATAACGTTTCAATCTGATCAAGAGTACTAAACAACTGAATTTTTTTAGTATTTTTCTAAATGAGTTAATAATGATGGAATACTGTACATAGTTATTAATGGTGTTTTTTCTTTGCATTAAATTCAGACTACATCATAGTAAAGTAGCAACTTAAGAAAAATGATTATGATTCGAATTCAGCTAATTTTTTAACTAACCTTTAATTATGATATGTCTAGAGTTAATAGTTCCGTATTCCGTGCCTATACCTTAGTCATTACTACATTATGATATGTCCAAAGTTAATAGTTCCGTATTCCGTGCCTATACGTTAGTCATTACTACATTATGAAGCGATTTATTTATTACTTATTTTTCTTTCTGTTGGTTCTCAAAAGAAATATATTAACAAAAATAACATCTTTTATGTATTCAAGATTGTTTTTTCTGCTGACGATGAGAATATTTTTTTCAACCTGTACTCGTTGCAAGTACTTGCAACAAAAACTACGATTTGATCACATTCATTAAAATTGCAAAAATATTTAAAAATATGTTTTCTTTATTCAAAAATGTTTTGTAACGTTAATTTATTTTCCTATGTGTTATCTGTATCAATACAATTAATATATATATATATATATATATATAATTTATTAAATAAATTATCAATAGACAGCAACATATTGAAATTAAAATAAAAAGAACACAAGTATATACATGCCATTGTTGTTCTATTCAATTTTGATGGAAGAATAAGCTTCGTTTTGAAAATGCGAAAGTTTACTCAGTATTTTAAAAAATGCAGTCAATAGTGTTAACGACATTTACACGACGACACCACTGCAAAGTATTTTCGTTTTCTTTTCTGTTCTGTTCTTTTTGTACATTTTTTATATCGCTTTTGTATTGACTTATTGAAACAGGACCATAACATCTCGATCGTTCTGTTCTTGATCAGATATTGATTGCTTTTATATAAATAATAAAAATTGAAAATTTCGTGTGATTATACGGTACAAAGCCTGTTCAGAATCTCGCCAAAAATTTGGAATTTAACTTCTTCGAAAACGATTCGAATATTTTTATTATCTAAAATTATACAAATGGAAGATATCAGAGATGGACAGCTCCGACCATTTCTCGCTCCAGCTGCGCTCTAGCTTCAGTAAAAATTTACTCGCTCCGCTCCGACTCCGCTCGAGCTCCGCTATAGCAAAAAGTTTTTTTTCTAGTTTTCTGGAATCTTAAAGATATTCAGTGAATTTCATGTTTTAATTCTGTACATATATAAACACACGCACGCAATATAGAAAAAAGAGTATCAATATATTTAAGAAAAAAATTCATCAACTTATTTGAGAGAAAAAGTAGTTGTCAATGTATGTAACAAAAAATCAATCATCAATCTATTTCAGCTGACTTGATTACATTATGAGGATTATTTACAATGACAAATAGACTAGCGAATTGTAGTAATTATCGCTTACACTATAATAAAGTTAGCATTGAGAGCATATTCTTCGAGAGTCGAAATCAAACAAAGAACAATGAACTCAATGAATGGTCAACCATTATTTCAAACACCGCCATTCATACAAAATGTAGGAATGACATATTCACTATAGTGAATAATTAATGGCGAGCTTTTTCCTCATTAATTCTCTTGTTTTTCTTCACAGAAGGAAACTCATGTAAAAAATAACGAGCGAAATCAGATTAAAAAACTTAAAATTCGTAAACCATTAATTCACTTTTAATCGAAAATCGCTATAAAAGGTCAATATTTCAGATAGCATTTCGATCGATTTCGTTCAGTTTTGGATAGATCCTATCAACTTCGATTGAAATCTGTTAGAATATGAAATACGTCAACTACAGTCGATGTATATTGATCCTAATTAGATGAAGAGTTTTTATAATTACACACAAAAACCAATACGAAACGATCCTTTTCATTGAATTTCAAACGATAAAAATCGGGGCCGAGCGAAATTATGTATAAAAATCTAAGTTCCCGGTTACTTTCGACAAAAAGCTGATAAGAAGATGTACAACTTCTATCGGTTTTCAATTATTATTTGCAAAGATTTTAATCTGATCTCTCTTCTAACTTTTTTCATATGGGAAAAGCGAAAAAAGGAGCGTATGGTCGGAGCTAGAGAAAAAAGGTCGCTTCGACTCCGCTCTCAATAAAAAAAAAATACCGCTCCAGCTCCACCTTTTCCATTAATCGCTCCGCTCCGCTCCATGGAGCGAGGCTAGCTCCGGAGTCGGAGCTGCCCATCTCTGGAAGATATATATTTCTTAGAGACAAATAAAAAGAATGTGCAAAAACTTGACCGATAGAGCATGTAAAATGAGAATCGATACTGCTCTTCAGATATTCGCTATCTGATATGAAATTCAGATACTTGTTCTTGACAAATCTTTTTTGCTGCAATAAAAGACACATTCGAAAAATAATTCGATGATAAAATAACATGACATAATGCCAAACTTTCTTCAATTAAGTCCTAAAACATAACTTTTTACTATGATTTCTATGCACTTTATTTCATTTATTAAACTTGTTTAGAAGAATTGTCGGCGATGAATTCATCATATTCAATAAGAGATGCAAAGAAAATGACAGTTGTCACATTCTAAATATAGAATAAACTATAAAATAAAAGTAGGATGTCTTGAAAAATGCATACATGAAAACAATGAATTCAATTTTGATATTCTGATTTTAGTCCGCAAACATCAACAATTCTATGATGAATATTACAGTATTCCACAAAAGTCTCCACCCATCCAAATCTCGGCTACCACAAGTACTGGAGATCTGAAAATTCGTGTACATAGAATCCACCAAGTATTGAGATCATAACCATGAGCTTGCTTTGATTGCTAACATACAACAAGAATTATGGAGTATAGTAATGGATAGCACTTATTTTTTTCTTTGAGGTTTATGTATCAGAAAAGAAAAGGCTTTATAGGATAGCTGATTCCTCATTATTCACAGCTATACTCTAGCTATCTACGCTATTAATTTCATCGAAGTCCATAAATCCGGACTAGAACTGTGGGCATTTCATTGTGACTATTCGAAGGGCGAAAACCTCCCAATTGCACTGTGTCGAACATAATTGAATAATTCTTCAATAAATCAAGCTCAAACTTTTAGAGAAACTTTGCTTGTAGCTGAGCATTGTTGCCTACAAGCTTCACAAAAGAAGCATCTTCCAAAAAGAAATGGTGTGCCATGCACTATCGTGTTGGCGCCAACGACTCAGGCATCTTCAAAGGCAGCAATTTTGCAGCGAATAGCATGATCTTTTGAGTGAAGAAAGACCTTACACTACGCTTCAGTTATATAGCAAAATATCGAAACTTAATCATGTATTTGATAAAAAGCGGTGCAAAATTTAGTGGACAGTTTTTACAGGTCAAAAACCTTGTATCAAAAAAAGGCTGCGATCATTATAATTCTTATTGCATTGAAGTAATCGGAGTGAACTCATGGCTATAATCTAAATTCTTGGTGGATTATATGCACACAAATTTTCAGATCTCCAGTACCTGTGGTAGCTGAGATCTGGGTGGGTGGAGACTTTTGTCGGCGACTGTATATTCATAGTAATATTCAAATATGTATACGATCACAAAGAAGATCTGCTGGTTGATTGCTCAATGATTTCTTTTCCATACAATATCAGATTAGTACTCTCTTATGTTGTATGACTAAGAAAACTAACATCGACAGATTAGAAATAATTTATAAAAGACGAGAGAATGAAAAAAAAACATGTTGTTGTCAACTGGTATTTACGTATGAAAGCATTAGAAAGTGGATGCCAAACATTAATATACGTCATTTCGGTTTATTTTGGTTACTATGATCGAAAGGATCGGGTTTCAAATGTAATACTTAATGACTCGTAAGATTAGACAACGAATGAATAAATATTTCAGTTTTATTTCTTATTAAGTAGAAAATCGTTTTTGAAAAATCATTTTATAAGTATTAAATCATATCCAAGCAGATCTTTTTTTCTCTCGAGAATTTCGTTCAAATTATTTAATTGATAGAGTATCCATACGAATCTTATGTACTATTTCATGTTGAATATAATTCAATCCTGTCGAATTCACTTTTTAAAGAAGATATTAAAACAAAAAAAAATATTTAACATGACGAACTTTTAACAACTAATGGAATTTTTTTGCATATTTACTATGCAATCAGTCAATCAAGATCTAGAATAGCCATGCAAAAACCAAATCGTATTCCTTACTCTGAATGATTCTACAGTAATAATAATAATAACGATTAGAATATAAGAGTAGTTATTATTCACCATAAGAATTTCGTTATTTTATTGTATATTTCAAGGTCTCAAGTCTATAATGGGCAACATCTAAATATCCATGTCCTCGAAATCACTAAAAAAATTGGCGATTAATCGTAATAAATCGAAGCGATAATTGTGAGCTGAAATGCAATAAATCATCCATCTTTTTTCGATCATCCTGACAATTTTTGTAATAAATCGTGGTTTTATGATCGATAATTATTCTTTCATATATCGATAATAGAAGTGATTTTGTTCGTGTAACTTCGATATCTACTGTTATAGTGAGAAGTTTCTCTTACTATTTTATGATAATGAATATTTTTATTAAAATATTGACTGTTTCGTTTATTTTACATAAATAAAATATCTAATAAAATTTTACAAAACATGATGTGGCACACAATTTCACATAATTAAATGAGATCACAGTCAAAAAAGAAGCGTTTATATGTTCCCATCGATGTTTTGAATTGGATTTTTCTCTGAAGTCACTCCATGCATAATCATTTTTTTAAAGAAATTAAATATTTAAAATAGACAAAGAAGTTGGCATCATAATTAAAAAGTGGGAAGAAAAAGGATAACGATAGAAGAAGTGACTTTAAAGAGGATAGAGAAGTTTTTCACCATTATATCTATCTAGAATTGAAGGATTCATTTAAAACTTAATCTAAAGAGACAAAACTTCTAATTGGAAAATTCCTTGATCTTAAAACATATCTAAAATTATCTGTATTATTGAAAAAAATATCTTTTGATGCAAATTAATATGAATGAATGAAAAGTTCAGTACAATCGTTTTCGAATCATGTCCAATCTGGTTTATGTCATAATAGTGACATCCATGCCAAAACTGAATCTTTCTTTTGGTTTCATATCCATATGGTTATATGTAACTTGCAATTTTACGAACTTCGAATATTTTTCTGATTTATTGCTGATTCGTAATCAGTAATTGAAATCAGTGATTAATTCGGTTCATTGTTGATTCTTGAAAAATCGTTTATTGTCCCATAATCACAATTTGATGCTGATTGCTTTCATAATCACTAAAATCGTCACCATTTTCACGATTTGGATATGTTTCATAATTTAATCTTTACGTATTTCAATTCCATGAGTTACACTGTGAAATGATAAAGCTTACAAAACGTCTCTATGTCCAGGAAATTTTTTAAAAACATGCATTTACTTGAAAGACATGTTTGAAATTGTCTCATCTCACGCACAATTAGTCAAATTATTGGAAACATGCAATTTTTGCACATAAATACGGAATATCAGTATAGGCATAATGGCGCATGTAGCCAACACATGCTTGCAAACACTAATCTTCAAAATTTCCCGTAGGACATGCAAAATTAAGCATAATTCATATTCTAATAGATGCTCGTATGCGCTGCTTTTGTATATTCATAGAAAACATGGAATTCACATGACAATACCTAAATGTCTGCTGTATCTAACCACAAAATAAGTAGAATTTGACTGAATTTGCTTGTCAATCCCAAAAAAAAAGTTGTACTTACAAAAAATAAAACTGAAGCGATTCTACGTTGATCTCCAAAACCTTACCATTTTGCAATACACTTAAAATATTGACTCATGCAAGAATTTAGTTTTGTTTTTTAACATATCATTTCTTATTTCTCGTTAAAATGGATTTGTTCTCTCATTTAACTGTACAGTATATTAGACAAAAAAAAAAGAATTCATTTTCTCGAATTTTTTAGACTTGTTAGTATGCATATACATGTGCGCCGTGGCAGTAATCGGACAATCACCATATCCAACATATTTGTATTGAATTTTGACGTAAGTAGATGTCTGAGAAATGAAGAAGTTTTACTTATGATATAAATTATGTATGTTGGAAAAGCACTCTTTCATCTTCATACGAATTTAGTAAAAATGTTTTATTTTATAGGCATTCTTGCTCTTTCTTGCGTGCATACAAATGAGTTTTAACCTTTTATCATATTTGTAAACGCGTACGATGCCACAAAGTTTTATGCATATGTAAATAGTGTGATCGTGCTGTTGCACAAGAGCTTTTCTTAATGAAGAATAACTAAGGTTACATTAATTTTTTTAAATGATAATGATTTTACATACTTTTTGGAAAATGTAATAAGATTATTTAGATGTTACTCATTTTTCTTTCCAGTGAATAATTGGTACAGTTAGTATATTATAAACATTTTACTGCTCATATTGTTATGCTTTTTAACTGCTAGATCATGTTTTATTATGATTTATTACGTATTCGAGTCTATCCACTTTATTAGTCATCGAAATATAATTAATTAGAACCATTGATGCATTTTGACTCTTTCATTTTATCAGTGTATATTATTTTAAGTGAAAATCTCTTGAAAAAATTCCTATTCACTGAATATTCATCAGAAATGCATATAATGACCCTAGTAAAATTATAACAACACCAAATTAACGTTAATAAGATGATTATTAACTATTGAAATGTTTCAACTATAAGAGTTCGTTGGTCAGATCGAATAAAAACGGTCATAAACGATCATTTTCAAGTGTGCATAGTCGTTTGAGTATGCATTTTATTCGGGGAGCCCTGGTCGAATGGAGTACGTCTCTGACTCAAACTAGAGCGTACGATGTTAGATTTTTCCTCCCCGAACAAAAGCGCACTGTCTTAAAAACATATTGTACAAGCTTATTAGCTTTAATCTTATCGTACAAGCAATTTGTGTAGACAAATCGTATATTATCTCGATGGAATGTATGTGCACGTTGAAAGGTCGTGTTTTAATGTTTCGCTGAATCGCACATAAAACATGCATTATATTCCGTGCTTTGCTCTGCTATGCTTATGCTTGCTTTTCTCTCTTTGTAAAACCTGTTAATTATAAGCTAGACTGCTCCTTTAGACCTGACATAGTCAGAGGGTTTAATTTCGTAAATAATTAGGTATGCATTATATTACGATCCTATATCATCCTGTCATAAACGACGATAGATTGTCGTATAACGAACTTTCTGAGTCATTTCAAGATCATTCTTAATCGTGTACGACATGTCAAAATTAACCGTAATACGGCGCAAACAACATAGTGTATCTATTGCAAATTATTCAAACAGTAGATAATTTTCTTTTATTTTGTGTATATCTCAAAAATTAGATAAGTCACAATAATTTAATCTTCTCTAGATTCTAGCTTATAGTCTCTAGTATACTAGTAAAAAACTACAGATAAATCTATTGATCTGTTTAGTTTCTATTGACTATATAATCTCAGCATTCTGTTTTTCATTTTTCCAAAATCATCCAACCACTGTGTTTTAAACTGTTGCGCACTTGTTTTAAGTTGAAATTTTCTGTATGAAAAATAATTTAGTGGAAATAAACGTGCTCGACTTAAGGAGTACTTGTTTGGAGTAACTTTTATTTGTCTAGAAGTTGCAAAACAATGTTACTGTGACACATACCGGAAGTTGTCAGCAAAAAAGCAATAAAAAAGTAATTTCTTTTTTCATATAATGTTTAGCCAATTTTATTATTCAACATTGCATTAACAGCAGCACTATAAATAGTATGAATTATCCTATTTTAACAGATACTTTGTGTTGGAAAATAGTATTGGTTGTCTCCTATGTATATATCAATTACAGATAGACTTTCTTGTAAGATGTCATTCACGCATTGAAGGAGGAATAAAAATTGTGTGAACGGAATGAAGTTATGAAGAATATTTTTCCGTACGAACCTTTTATATTTGAAATGAAAAGTAATTATATGTCTTGAGTTTTATACTATTGCTGTGTTATAAATAGTAGAAGTAAAAAAATTAGTGTACTCTGAGTAACAGCCTAAATGTAGGTTTTATTAAAATCAAAGCTAAATTTTACTTATCGCTCCTATGTAGATAGCGAATTAAAATAAGAACAATTCACTATTTTAAGTCTCATTTGATACGCATCTTTGCTTGATGAAATACATATCCAATCTGTTGCTCAGACTACAGTAAACTCTTTACTCATGCTATCTATGATGTAGCAAAGGCAAATAACTCAGGCGATATAATCTTTTTTGATCTCGAATATAAGAGTTCTGTGTGAGAAAAAGATTCAATACAAATCTACACTTTTAAAACAACCTTTCTAATACTTTCTTCAATGCATGAATGAGATTCTACATGAATACACAGAAAACAGACCAACATAATTTTCTCACATGAAACTTCTATTCAAATAGAATAATTCACGTTATTTTTAGTACTCTTGTTAGTAACATATTGAATAATAAAATTGCTTGACAGTCATTTGGAGAAGCATTTTTTTCTCACTTTCTTTGTTAACAATTTTCGGTATGAATCAAAACAATATTGTTTTTTAATCCTTAAACAAAGAAAAGCTACGATAAGAAGTATTTCTCAATTAGAGTACATTTTTTCCTATTGAATCATGGAGTATACAGAAAATTTCAATTTAAAACAGGTGCGCAACAGTTTGCAAAGAAAAATAAACAGTTCGATAAATGTGGAGAAGTGAAAAACAGTCGGCTGTGATATTATCTTCATTAAGAACTAAACGGATCAATAAATTGATCTAATATTTTTTTTATTAGTATACTAGAGACTATGAACTGTAATCTGACAAAAATTAGATTATTCAAGCTCATCTAGGTTTTTGAAAACATATACAATACAAAATAGAATCATCTATTGGTCGGATAATTTTGACAGTTATTTTATGTGAGCGATCAGTTATGATTCTTTTCGATCAATAATCGAGTTAAGTAATGCTATACTCTGTCGTCTATTATCTTTTGTAGAGGCTATAATCATAATCATTAGTCATGTCGTCTTACAATAAGAATGTAAAAATGAGTTTCAGGATTAATTTAATAAACAGATGGTTTTTCACATTTTCTATCTTAAGTTTTCATTACAACAGAATTTTGCTAGAACAACTTATACATCAGATACGTGCTGTCAAAAGTAGAAATGGCATAAAAAAGAAAAAGAATAAATTTCTTGTATAATAATTATTTCATTTTCCTACAAATGTATTTCATATTATAATTCTAGTGCCAAATTTGTTTTTGCTATAATATGTTTTCGCATTATTCCAGTATCTCTATATTATTTATGACTATCGATTTTGAAGCTTGTTTTGAGGCTAAAGAAAAGAAAAAGCTAATTGCACTTATATATCTATGTGCGTATATCTCTAGAGAATTCGGTCTTTCTTATATTCTAGATTAATTCTATTGAAATATTATTTTCTATGGGAATATTTTCTTCTGACAGGCATTCTTTTCAGCCTTAGTTTCTTGACAAGCTTGAATTCTTTCATTGTGAGCATCCATTTTTATGCGATTGATAATAATCAAGCCGACCAGATGCTCCACATGTAAACGCAAACACTCCAATATTAACAATAACAGGAACAGGAAATATTCTATAAAGAGAATAAAAAATACATTGAAAAACGAAGTAATTAGTTTTCAAATAGAACTAGATGTAATTAAGAAAAATATTGACATTTCAATGGTACGTAGTTTATTATGATGATCTGACAAAAAAAGAACACATAAATAATAAGGTAAGACAATAAATAATGTCCTTAATATCTTCTTATCTGAATAAATCAATCAACTGCTTTACTAGTTTTTGAATTTAATTTTTATCATTAAAAACATGAGGATCGTGCAAATTCAAAAAGCATAAATGTAACGAACTGATGAGTGTGAAAAAAATAATCCTAAATTAGAGATTTATGTATCATAATCAATTCATAATAATGAAACGAAAATATAATAGAATCTAAGAAATATACGTAAAATTATTTTTCTAGCAAATAGATTCACAAGAGGATTTATTTAATGCTCGATTTGATTAATTTTTTTCTCATACGCTATTAAAAAATTGCCGAAAGTGTATATTTAATTTAGAAATCAGTAAAAGCAGCTATATTATAAACTATTACTGAGATTGGATATTTAATTTTATCTCGTGCTGGTAACTTTCACTCATCTTAACATGTTTTTTTATTCTTTTTTATCTGTTTATATGTTTGAATATTGTATCGTATTTCAAAGATGATTTTTTAAAATTTTTTATGTGTTTTGAAACCGAATACGATGGTGTTATTTTGTTAAATCTACAGTGTAAAGAGAATTTTTACAAAATTTTAACTTTATCTACTTTAAATTCATAGGCAATTCGTATTTTAAAAAAATATTAATAGTGACATACTAGCCTTGTAAACACCATTAATCATTATAATATATTGCATATTTCATTCTTCTCTTGTTGACCATCTTATATTAAGAACCATGCCATAGAACAGACACTTTTCTGTATATATATATATATATTAACACCTTGTGACATTCATTGACATTTTATTAAAAGCTTTAAGTATTCAATAATCTTGGATTTCTTGGCAAATAATTTTCATATTCAATACTAAGCCATTGAACATGTATGTAGATCGCACTATTCACAAATATGATTTCTCCTTTTCTTTTATATTATTCATTCTGTTTCCTGCATATGAAAGTAATGAAGACAGCTACTTCATATCAATATGACATCCGTTTGGTGTTATTTTTGTATTCAAAAATAAAATACTGAAGGCATATGCTTTATAACCGTATGACGATTATTACTGTGTTCATTTTGCATTTTTTTTGCGCCTTTCTAGCTGTGGATGTTCTCACCTGGGATTGGAAGGAGTAACTCTCCAATCTTGAAAAACTTTTGTTTTTTTTCCAGCCAAACTGAACAATTTTTTGCTCAACGATCCTCAGTGAATCCCTTTTCAGTGGTCACTCCCCTCCGCCACAATTTTAGGGACCTTAGAACACCTGTGTTTATAGCAAATCTTCTGGTATTACACTTGATGAGAAATTAAATCGGTATCGTAGTAAATACCTGGGTAAATGAAGTTTAAGTCAGTAACAGAAAGGTATTCAATAATCGATGTTTGTTATTTGTCGCTTTATATATTAGAGGAAATTGATGTCGTGGCATTAAATACTCATATCGTGATTTTATATCTCGGCTATTATATAGTCTAGTTCAATTCCTAGTTTGATTACTTCTTTTATTCTATTACTGCAATTTAGAAGTCTGTTACATATGTTTTTAACTAGAATAATTACATTTTTCTTTCTGTATATCGTCTGAAAGAAAATTCATTTTCTACTTTTTTTAGAAGTCTTGAAATTTATTGATAGATTCATCGGAGTAATAATAATGTATTGATTTCAGATCTTTTTTTTATTTTCGTTGAATATCTACTCACGAATTTCTGATAAATATAACTGAATCATACCGATTCGTGTATCTTTCCTACAACATAGTCGCAAAAATACTTTGACATGATGCTTGTTCAGTCATTTTCGGTGTTCTTCTATGAATATTCTTGTGTCAAGCATTAGCCATTTTATGTCGACGAGTAGAGGCTGTTGAACAAGTTAATTACTATACTTTTCAAACGGCAGACTAAAATTCTAAATCATTGACAAACTGTAATTTGTCTGAAATCAACTGTTATTATGCTTGATGGGATTCTGTTGTTTTCTTTGCCTAACCTACTTTATATGCTTAGTAATATATATTAAACAAACCAAGAAAACAAGACACTTTTTTTTTCTTCCTCTTCATATTCGAACCAATGATCTTTTTATTTTTTACTACATAAGAATTCAAAATAATTCTAAAGTTTACTTCTTCTAAAACATTTTTTTCTCCACTAATGAAGAACATAATTTGCGTGCAATCCCTGTCGTTCTTTTTTTTTTTTTTTTGAGATAATTTTCTTTGTAGAAAATGTATGGTAAGTCATGTACACAAAATTTTTAATCACATAATTTCTTTTATACTAAGTAGAACAAAATGGTCGAACATAGTTTTCTATTTAAAATACATTAAAAGATTCAGCAAACGACCTTAAGGAAAATAAGATACTTTCAAACTCTTTACCATATTCTCTTTTTATAGAAGCTCAATAAAGCTTATTGAAAATTCGAGGTGAGTCTTTTCTTAAAGTATTTTTCATGATAAAAGCAACAGTTTTTCGATGTATGGTGAATTCGATCTTGCTTCATAATGAAAAGCCGGAGTCAAATTCACAGGGTGTCTTTTTTGTTATGAAAAACATTTCCTCTATAATTCTCTGCACATAAATAGAATCCAGTTGTCATTTAATACCATCATGTTTGTTTTATAACATCATACTTGCACACTATTTTAATATTATGTCAATATTCTTAAGCTGTTTGCTTCTATATAGTTACTAAAAGGTTTTTCTTTTCTAAGGAAACAAAACCGTCTCTCAACTAACATATCCTTAGTTTGTTGTAACTACAAGTTCAACTTCATATATGTTGTCACAGTATCATTAGATATTGCTCACTATTATTCTTCTGTCATTATCCTATTTTCTATCTTTTATCGTTAATTGATCATCCTTCTTCTAGTTTATTGAATATTAACTCTTTGATGACTGACGACTCATATTTGCATCATGAGCTGTTTCATCAAGTGAAATTAATGTAATCACTTATAAAACTTTTTTCTCTCGATACCTTTACGCGAAAACAAACGTCAAACTGTAGAAACTGTCAACATTTTCACTGTTTTTACGATCCATGTCAGAATCCTGCGTTAAGAAACGATAATTTGCATAGTGAAAAGCTATTCTATATTATCTATGTAAATCTTTTGTCGGTAACCAAAGAGACTACAATGCTATCGAATCTTATATTAACATCTACCGATGTCTTTGCTGCTTGTTTATAGTTTTATTTTTATGCACGTTGTAGACACAGCAATGAGGGAGATAGAGGAAAAAGATACAATGAAATATTTTAGATTGAATATTTTCCATAATCCAATCTCATTTTTGTCATTTGTTTAGCAGATAATGTCAACCCTAAATGTCATCTTTGGCAGTAATAATCGAAAAAAAAAACACAATGTCGTGACAGTATCACATGCAATAGATGATTTTTTTTTATAGTCGGTACTGGATATCGTGCAAATCGTTGATGATAGTTACTTGTTTCCCACTCATACTTCAATCTTCAGATCCTTTTACTAGTTTAAGTAATATATGTCATGTTCGATATAATTGATTCTATTTAGAAGAAACAATGAATATTGAAACAAATCAAACAACAATAATGTATAATAATAAAGATAAAGAATTCTTTGAAAATATTCAAATTATTTTTGGTTTATATATTATACCAATTGTTTGTTTACCTGGTCTTATTGGTAATATATTATGTATCATTGTATTTATTACAAATAGTATGCAACGATTTCTTACAACACAATTTCTTCTCTTTTTGGCTATATCAGATACAATTAAACTTTCAAATGATTTACTCTATTCTGTTGTACTTATTATTCAAGCATTTAATCAACAATATGGAAAAAAATTATTTCTTATACTCTATCGTTATTGTCATTATATTAATACAGTTTCAACATTATGCGCAGCATGGCTTACACTAATTGTAGCTATTGAAAGGTAAAGTAATTTAATTATTTATTTAATTAGTCACGAAATATAACATGAAAATTTTTTTGCTACATGTATAGATATGTATTATGTAGTGGAAATAGTCAAAAACGTGTTTTTGTTCAAAGAAATTCTCGTATTATATGCTATTCAATTATATTCTGTAGTCTTATTGTTGCTTTACCTGTTTCATTTCGTTATGAAATTGTTCCATTAACATCAATCAATCAAACTTTGATTAATTCTGATTCTCCACTGCGTTTATCAAAGTTTGGTAGTTCACGTTTATTTCGTGCTTATTCAATCACATTTGATCTTATCCGAGCAATTATTCCATCCTTATTCCTTTTCTATTTAAATACACGTATTGTTTATTTACTTTGTCGCATGAAATCATCAGCTGGTACAGCATTTTATCGTTTAACAATAAGTCTTATTATTATTATTGGATGTTTTATTTGTTGCTATTTTCCTGATGCACTTTTATCACTTATACTTAATATGGGTTATATAGATGAATCGTATAAAAGACGAGCTATACGAGAAATTACGGATTTTTTTGTTACATTTAATTCAGCAATTAATTTTCCTGTTTATTTTTGTATATCATATACATTTCAACGTTCAGTTTTACGTTTATTTGCACGCAAAGCTAAATCTTATTCTAGAACAACATATGAAAATGTCATACAGCGACAAGGACAACGGCAGCCTTTGAATAATATAAGAAATATGACGTAACTATATGTATTCATTTAACTATTTTTGCGCTTTTTTTCTATGTATATTTATATAATTGAATGTTGTAGCTTCTAAAGTTTATTATGTAGTCCATGTTGTCTTTCAAAAACAACGTCTATCGTAGACTATTATTTAAAAACTATGATAAGGCAGCAAATTACATAGTTATTTATTCTGAAAAATCTACCTAATACTCTTTTGATGGAAATTAATATCCGTTCAGGAAGAAATGCTTCTTCGTCTTCTACGAAGACATGCAAATGCTTTTATTGTGTTTTTCTTCGTATACTATTAAAAATTTTCCAGCAAAATCAATACTTTTTTTCAAATGAAATTGCTTTCTTTTGTTATATAGAAAGAATTACTTTTCCTCTTTTTCTTAAGAAACACAAATATGAAAGAAAATCATCTGGAATATATGAATTAGATTTTCCTTGTTTTACTTTAAAGGTATTCTCTTAGCCGTGTAATCAGAATGACGAATATCGCACTTCCTTCTTATTACATTAACTATATTATAGACAAATGTGCTTTTCAATTTGAATGAAAATCTAATGTGACTAATCAACTACGTTCTATTCATTTGTGTCTGGCATACAGTGAACTCCTCTGAAAGTAACATCCTCCATTATAATGCACATTATGCTTATAAATGTTCTTGAACTTATTTTTCTTAGAGTATTATTCTGCCTGAGAGTCATTCAACGTTTTTTCTTTAGATATTTTATCAAAGAATCTTGTTGTGAAAAAATGCATATTGAGTTTCTAGCGGTATCTATTTTGTTTGAATTTTGTCTGACATGACAAGAACTGTTTCTCAAAGCAAGATTCTTATATTCTTGAATATTTTTGTAGTTCCTTTGATTGAAATATGATATCTGCTTTAGGTCAACGAGATTTTTCTCCTTCGTTACTTCTATATGTTTTCTTCAATCTCTTAACAAAATCCATAAAACAAAGCAAAAAATAATAATAAGTACAATAAAAATATATTCAAGTTCGTACAACTTCAGATGAAATACAAAAAATAGACGAAATGATAAACATTAACAATTATAAAAAGAAAATAAGACAAGAATTCAATCCCATACTTATTTGGCAAATCTGCCATACTAATCAAAAAGCAGATAGAAGACATGTATAATAAAAATAATCTATTTACATAAAAAATTTACATCTCTGATTATAATTTGCTTCGATCAAACTCAACACCTGAAATAGATTATGGCTCATCTCTTATGTACGACTTTCCATTGGTATATTTTTTTCAATAGAATGTTGTTTTATTGATTAAATGAATCACAATAAATATTTAATTGTCATCATATAGAATTGAATAAATGACATACAAATATTTTTATGTACGTAAATACGTACATCACATAATATTTGTCTTAAAGTTAAGACAAAAGTCTTTTCAATGAAAAGAAAAAGAATTAAATCTGAAATTCAAAATAAAACAAAATCTTGATTTATCAATGAATAATCTTGGAAGAATAACGACAAGAATATCGATTAACGTATTTTAATCTAGTACTTCTGTTGTGATTCATCACAATTCTTTAGCAAAAAACAATGTAGAAAATACATTATACAAAAAATAATCCTCTTTTCTCGATTAAATAAACAAATAGAAACATTTTGAATATTCAATTCTCAAAGGTTTATTGATTGAAAGAATGTTCATTTGATTGAATATATACGTCTCGATAAAAATGAAAATAACTCTAATATCGTTAAATTATAAGATATAGCTTTGTATTTAACACCCAAGAGATTATTCTATAAGTCTATATAAATTAGTTTTATTAATATAACAATCAGTGATGAATAATAAAGAACGGTCCCAATACCATATTCCTATCTCTGCTATTTTTATGTTTTAAAGTTCAATTTTTTTCCCAGAAGATTTTCCATGTAATTCTGAACAAAATTGTATATTCTATTTAAGAAATATTCTTTCTTACCATTGAAAAACTGCAATATGTTTGAGTATTAATATCTCAAATAACTTTAAAGTTTTTCAATCTCAAAGCATATTGATATCTTTTCTTATGACACATTCATCACTCAACTAGTTAATTAAATTGACTCTTATAATATTATGTGACTTGCATTCATTCATTTTATGAGCTAAGAATATTTCACAACAAAAGATGTGAATATGTGTCATGAATGAAATATTTTCTGAGAAAGATTTTTAAGAAAATTAAAGATTGCTGATCGTCAATCATGTCATATTCTATGAATGTAAAGAAACATATCTGTTGAGTAGACACTGTCCGGGTCCTTTTTCTTTGTAGAATTACATGACCAATCTTTTGAGGAAAACAGAAGTAAAACACAAAGAGTAACTGATACATTAATTAAATAATAAGGCCGCCATTTATTTTGGATCACTCGTCTATATAAATTGTGTTTAGTATTTGTACATTCATGTAGCCTTGCAATTGAATGTCTATATACATGGAACGTTTTTTGTTTTCTAAACTATATAATGATGATTGTCATTGAATTCAAACTCTTGGGAAAGCAAGTAATCATGAAAAAATAACTATGTCTGGTTTATGAGGTGGTATCATCCTTTATCCATCATCTGTTTTTTGTATTATTGTTGTGACATCTGCATAGATGCATATTCTATCCATATCTTGTTTCGTTCTGCCGTTATACATGAACGCGTAAAGATTTTCTTTGCTAGTAAGTTCAGGTATATTTGTTTCTCTTGTCTTCTCTTTCAATATTGTAATCATGAATGTTTTCGCTTTTACTGTCCAATAAGTTTTTCTTTCTACTATTTACTGATGAATTTTTTCCTACTTCAGGCTTATATATATATATCCGATGCTTGAAACGATAAAACAATATGTATATATATATACGTGATAAGATAATACTTATCTCCGTTATCAGCTAATAAGAAGTCGACTATCTTCACAGATTCTAAGCTATTTATTCTTGTGTTTGAACTGTTAAATGGTTATAATGAAGATAACTGGATTTAAAATTGAAATAACAATCGAATTTGATAGCTAATGCTTTCTAACACTTTAATGAAATTTGCAATTCTCATTAATATTGTTCCCAAACTTTTTCCTTTTTTTTTTTATATGTGGAATATATTTAATCATACGGAGTGGTCCATAAATAGTTTTACTATAAAAAATTTGAATATCTCCACTCTGTTCCACTCTATAGGTTTAATTTCTTTTTCTATGATAGAAGAGACTTCACAGCTGCTTCTCCATAAGAACAACATTTATAAATATTGATTTGAACTATCATCATTGGCTTCAATCAGAAATTAAGATGGCTCTAACAAATCCATGTGTGCAAGAATTGTTCTTCGACGAATATACTCGATTGTGTATTTCGTTTTCCGATGCATGGTTGTTTTTTCTTTCTCATCACAAATATAGATATCTGTTTTTTTTAAGCACAATGAAATGAAAGTGAGAGTTACTTTGTCTCTCCTTAATGATGCTCGTTTTTGTAGAGGCTTCGAAAAAATATACTTCAAAATTTAAGATTCATATCATGACTTGTAACGTCATAAAGTTTTTATGAAGAAAAGAACTCTGAAATCTTCTATATCATGGAGAAAGTTTAGCTCCATAGAGTGAAACGAAGTAAAGATATTGAAGTTGTTTATTGTAGAGCTACTTATGAATTGGCTTGTAATCTGATTAAACAGGAAAATTGTGTCACTTAGTTAAAAGCAAATGCAAGACAGAATACTAATAGCTTTTTTTTGTTTTTAACTTTCATATTAATAACTTCTATCCTCTTGTTTAATCTGACTTACAGTCCTACAATTGCGTAGTTTCAAAAGTGGTTTCTTCATCCGCTTTTATTAAAAGTAATTTGACCTTGTGTCTTTATTTTTATTGAACAAAAGAAAATGCATTATCTGTTTGTTCTAAACAAGGAAAAATTTCTGTATTTTTATTAACCTACCATGTATAATATTCCATTCATTGAATATAAGAGCTTTTTTTTCTCTATAAATATCATATTTATATTCATTCTTTTACATTTTTAATTATTGAATTGTACGTAGTTTCAATTGATGATTTTAAAATAACATACGATCAATTTATGATGTATGGTCAGTATATAAAGTATGCTCAAATAAAAAATTTGTACATATTGTGTCCTAGATATTTGTAAAGTACATTGCGTAAAACGTATAAAAAATCGAATTGAACTATAAAAATGTATTTCTCACAAAGAGATTAAATTCCAATGATTTTCATTATGATATTTGAAAGTTCATAATCATTTTATTGAGTTGCTTTTTTTTTGTTCGGTACTATATTCGTTTAATAAACAGTGTTTATTAAACACTTTTTATTGTAATGAATTAGATAATGAAGACTTAAATTTTAACTTATGATGAAAATAAACTTTTAAGTAAAAACTTTATTGTGAACAAATAATGTAATAGATAAAAGAATTTGTCGACATATTTGATTGTGTATTCAAATGAAATACTTAAAAATTGGACTAGAAAAATGTGAAATGTATCAATATCAAACTTAGAAGACCAGATAATAATTTTCTTCTATTTTAATTTGTTTAAGAGTGAAACCTAAACTATTAATATTTTAATCATGCGAAAAGATCGCCTATGAAATAAAGCTTATCAAAAGATGAATGAATATAAATACACGATACTACAATATAGAATATTGTGAAGTAAATTGTAAAAAACTAAAACGTTCACTAACATCAATGTTGTACTAAATGTACTATAAGTTTTTCAACATTCATCCGAATTGAGAAATAATATGTCATCCAATATCTTTTTTCTTGTTTTTCTCACGTTCTTTACAACCTATGGATAACCACAACAGATAGTGCACACGTATAATTCGAGTCTCTACACAATGCTCCTTTAGTAATATTTGTATTTATTTGATCATAGCTTATAAATGTGCGACGACAATAGTTTATCTGAGCTTCTACAACAAAAACAGTTTTCTGTATAGTACTCGAATCCTTCTTTTGATTTAATTGGTTTACCAGATGATATATTGGTGTCGAATACAGAAACAAAACAAGTTTTCATAAAACTGATAAAATGAACTTGTTCTACCCTTAAACGATCATTTCTAGGATATCCGTCGAAAAAAGGATAACTAATAAAAGAAATTTCTCTCGTTTCAAAACAAAACATCCCATTTAGTTTCAAGAATGTCCATTTAAAATACTTCGTAAATATACCCAATTGGTAGAGCCTTTCAAACGCTGTTAACACAGAATAGTTTTTTTGAAAACTAAATAATCATTTCCATAAAAATAATATATCACTACAAATTGGATAGGAAGTTAAATTTCATTGACTGAGTCACAGAGCGCAGTTTACAAAAATTTAATATTCTATTGTTTAAAATAAAGGCCTATAGAAGTCAAATAGTGCATCTTCTGATAGTGAACTTTGGATGATATATTATTTCTCAGTTTGGATATTTACCAAAAAATTAATGCTGCAAAACTTTTAGTCAATATATTAACGAGATTTCTTCTGTTAGATGGTAAACGGCTATTTTTAGAAGCACAGACGCATAATAAGTGGTAAAATAACCACAAACTCCGGAAAGATCAGTCAGATCTTCGAACAAGCGCCGCCTTCTCGACGCTCACGCTGGATAAAACACTAGTTTTGGTACACACTTTATGGAGCAAAACTCTTGGAACAAACACCACACTCAATGTCTACTAACAGTCGAACAACAAATTATTTGTTTCTTTTCAGAATATCTAGTGACAGACATCAGTTTAGAGCTGTTACTCGACGGTAATGGCTAGGAAGAATTCGAATAAAGCATTTAAATAGCTGAACTGATTTACTGTCAAGATTTATGAACCTAAAAACTTTTATAAAACTGCAGGGATGTCGATGTATGGAAAACTAAGATCCTCAAAACCAGTTTTCTGGCATCCGATCTGAGCCTTTTTGGAAATGATTTTATCTGATAGAGCAAATGAGATATCTTGACTCTCTCAATGATGTTCATTCATTGAACTTCATTCAATTTATAGAAGACTCCAAAGTGCCAAAACACTGCAAAATCGTTGAAATTTTTCATAAAAAATAAAAGAACAATGCTTCTTCATTCTTCTGCAAATTGAATGCAATTCAATGGAGAAACATCACAGAAAGAGTCGATATATCATCTCATGTTGCTCAGAATTATTTGCTTTATTTAGTTAAATCTTTCCCAAAAAGTTTTAAATGGATGTCAGAAAACTGGTCTTTGGAGCCTCTTGATTTTCCAAATATATTCATCTAAACAGTTTTATTAAAGTTTTTAGATTCACAAATCTTGATACAGTATAGTTTCGGCTATTGAAATGATTTTTCAAACTCTTTCTAATTATTATTGTCGAGAAGAAAACTGAAAAATAAAATTACTCTGAATTTTAGACCATCATTATAAATAAAAGTTATTTTTTTCGTTATTTCGTTACCTACTATCCCTTATTGTATATTTCGAAAATAAAAAATAATTCTTCAAAAACTTCACTATTCTAATACTATAACGAACGGAGCAAACCAAAACATTTGTTGTATCCTTCATTATATTCTATTAACAATAGATTATTACAATTAGATTAATATAATTAACAAAGGTTTACTTCAAAGCTGATAAATATCTACTATCACAACATCATCTTAGTCTTCACTTTTTACAGTACATATAGTATTTCATTGACTTGATTTTCTTCGAAATCCTAGGGTATCTTTTATACTAAAATCAATTTCACACGTATAAAAAACCGAAAGAAAAAAAAGCAAATATTTTTTATTCCATAGTCTCATGATAGGATTTCTTTCAACTTATATTAGTTTATTCTTTTTTTGTATTTTTCATAAGAAATTTCATAATTTAATACAATATGATTTCTTTTATTTTCATTATTCGAATTATATTTTTCTAAGATTTTATTGAACAAACTTCACTTGTATGTTATTTCAATTCATTAACAATTACCATTTTCAAGTATAGTTTATCACCGGAAAGTTGCTAAGTTGTTTCGTCATGCGATATATAAAACATGTCATATGAACTTATTTTTTTTGTATCTTGACATCGTACATAAGCACAAATATATATTATTTTCTAAAGATAACCACGAAAAAACAAAATTCTCTTTCGCTCTCATTGTGTTAAAAGTAAAATTATGTCACGAAAAAAGAAGAATATTGAGCATATTAAAGAGGGGAGAAAAGCAAAGCAAGGCCAGCGAATAAACAAAAGACAAAAAAGAAAAGAACAAATATTAAGGAAAAAAATATTAACACGCTGAACAATAATAAGCATTTTGTGCCATTGAATATAATTTGTCAATTGGATTTTGACTACGATTTATTGTGTCTTCATTAATATCACCATCACTATTTTCATGTGATGGATAACAATTTTCATTGATTAAATGACGATGTCGACCATCAGCTATTATAATAAAAAATAAAAAAATATTCAAGATAATCGACATATGAAAAAAATTTATCAATATACCTGCTTCATGTTTATTATTTTCATCATTTGATGATCCGAAATCATTTGAAATACTATGTGGTATTGATTCTTCTGATGAACATCGACTATTTTCTATATACGTAATAAAAAAAAAAAGAGTTTTTTCAATGAAATATGTATATAATTGCTTACCAATATTTTCTCCTTCTTCATCAAACATATAATGATTTAATAGACCATCGTTAGCTACTTTTTTCTTCGATTTTTTTTCATTAATTTCATTCGTATTATTCTGTTGTTGACGACGTTGTAATTTTTTCATCTAATATATATATATATATATATCGAAAATAATTTCATAGATTTGTTCTATTTCTTTTTTTCTTTTTGAATTATGTCACACTTACTTTTGCTCGTTCATTTTGAAACCATACTTGAACTACACGAACTGATAGGCCAGTTTCACTTGCAAGACCTTCTCGAACCTGTTGAATACACAAACAAAAATTGATTAATCAATTTGAAATAATTTATTCATATTACTTTTCGACATGGTTTTGAACTAACATCAAATGCTTGTTTAAATTTACGTCGTTGTACTGATGTTAAAATAGTTCGTGGTCGTTTAGGTCCACGACCATTTCGTAGATGATTATGTCCAGATTGGTGTACACCATTACTTATTGCAACAGCATCAGATGAACAACAATCATCTTCATAACTATCTTCTTCATCACCTAATCAATATAAATTTCAAGTGTTTAGTTTTTGTTATTATTGTTGTTTTTTTTAATTAAATCAAATTCAACTTACTTCGATTACATCGAATTGTAGGTTGTTGATGATGTGATGAAATAATTTGTTGTTGTGGTTGTTGATGATGTTGAAAGTCGGCATGACAAAGAAGTAAACCATCACGATACATATAAGGATCACCTTTATGCAAATGATCATCACATAGAGAACATCTGAAGCATTGTAAATGAAACACTTGACCCGATGTTTTCATAATTATTTCATCCGGTTGAAGAATTGCTTTACATCTTGAACATCGCATACCGAAAATTCTTAGAGAAAAAAATGATTAAAATAAATTAAATTAACGAAATATCATTTTTATTTTTTTTTAAATATATAAAAGCAAAAAATCAATCCATACTTGACTCACACAATAGTTACATATAAGAGATAAACACCTGTGCTCTACACTCTCAACTGTCAATCTTTCTCTTTTGTGAAACTAGAAGTTTTTTTCCCTACCTATTGTATACATCTAATGACAATGGAAACTGATCATAATCAATGTCTGCTCTTTCTCATTCTTATTGTAGCATTGCCTGCCATATGAACACTTGAAAAAAACGACCAGAGCATGAACGATCGATTGTCGCACACATAAGTATCTCACTCAGTTTCTCCGTCATCAATTGAACTGGAAAAAAAAGGAGTAAAGAGAGGGAAAGGGAATATGTAGTAAAGGTCTGTCTGTGCATGTAAATAAGCTACATACAACAATTGACAATGAGGAGCACTTGAATAACGAAAGAGAGCAATAGAGACGGATAGAGAGAGAGAGAGAGAGAGAGAGAGCAAGAGATCGAGAGTCAAAAGGTGTATATGCACGTGCCCTGTCGATTCTCATAAACAGTAAAATAGAAGTACTCTTACGCTCGATGTATCTTCATCGATGCCCTGAAAACACATATCGCAGGATGCGCGTCAACTTCCGTTCACAATGACTTCCGTTTTCATATCGGACATATATACAACTCTTTTCTTTTTTAATATTCATTCCTCGTCCCGGTTTTTTTTAATGCTTTTTGTCTCTTTGACTGCCTCAAAGAGATACATCTGCATCCGTTTGAAAAAACAAAACAAAAAAGTCTAATTAAAAAATTATCCTACTGATCTTTGAAATGTTTTGATTGCGCAGTCAATGATGAGGAAAAAAGTAAAGAAAAAGAGAAGCGCACATCCCGGAAGCGATTGATATTACGAATAGATGTGTATATTTGCATTTTACTTACTCGAAGTAATCTCTTTTACAATAGATTTTTCCTTCTTTGTGATAACATGTGGCTACCAATGGTTCTTGACATTCAACACAAACAAGACAACGTTCATGCCAACATGTTCCCATTACACATAATAAAAATTGTTCATCGATTGGTAGTGAACAACCTGCACAAATCGTAGGTCGCACTGAATTAGATGGTGTCAACGGTGATTCATGCATTCTATAATAAAAATTTTATTTAAAAATAAACAAGAAATTTATTGCTACCTCTCATATGGACAAGGAGTAACTGGTTGATCAAGAAAATTAGTTAGTTGATAATGATTATCATCGTATGACTCCATACTCGTTTTTTCCTTCGCTTTCTTTTGTTACTCGAACTAGTCTCTCATTCCCAACAAGGATAAGTGATGATAAGGATGCTCATATACTCAAAATGGCTACAGATGGTATCGTCCTCTTTACTTATTTTAAAAATTCAGCTGCCGCCACTTCTCAAATACAGGCAAAATATACTGAAAAAAAAAATTCTCACCTTTTGAGTCAATTGATGTACTACTATTGATTGGTACGTTAAGGTAGTTGCGTCAACAACTTCTCTGATGAGAATATGTATGTATGTGTTTCTTGAGAGAGAAATAAGAGAGAAAAGACGGCAAATATTTGCTCAATTCGGTAGCATGCTCGTTACCGATTGGTTGTATGAAGTAAAAAAGAAAAAGGAACCAGAAAAGAACATTTATTGTGTTACCATCATTCATTGGTTGTTTGTTAAAGGAAAAAAAGTGGCATGAAATATACTGACGTTGACGTCATTCTCTTTTATATTCGCTTATCGCTTTTCTTTTTTCTTCTACTTCTTTTTTTTTTGTCATACATGATTTTATTAAGGCAACAAAAATAGTTTACCAACAAAAAAATTGTGAGTCTTTATCAAACTCCTGAAGACATTGAGTGAAATGCAATATCCGGTTTCATTCTTCTTTATAAAATATATAAATAATACTCTAGGAATATAAATAACTCTAAAATTATTTTGTTAATATTTTCTATGAAGAATAACAAGGTTAATTTGAACTGTTTTATAAAGATGTCAAACGTTTTGTTAACATTAGAAAAAAAAAAAAGAAAGAGTACGTAAAAGAAAACTTTTTTAGATTAAAAGTTTACGATGAGTAACCTCATAAATTATGAAGTAGAACTAATTCTAAATGATTTCGACAATCACAATAACAAGTAATTAGAATAATAATGAAGACTTTTCACTATTATACTATGCTCTTTCGATTGTCAAATCTTTCGACTAATCCATGACTAACTAAAGAAGCGGAGTATCGGCTATAAAATGTCACATTCAAAAGTTAGTAGGCTCCTTCCATTAAACATGCAAACATTAGTAAATAAGAATTTTTCAATTGAAAAACTAGACACTATAAAGAATATATTGTTTTAAAGTAAATTATCGTTTATAAATTTATTTGAAAGAAGGATATTCGTTTTTCATTAAACCATCATCAAACATTATTGACTTTTTATATTTTGTGAAAATGATTTTTTTCAACATAATTTGATATTACATTTTTTCGATAATCATTGTATTTCAAAGATAGATAGAATTCTATAAAACTTGTATATTTTATAATAGAATTAATAGTTAGCTCTTAATGAATTATAGATGAACATTGTTTTATTGAAAACTTTAATATTATAAACTCATTTTGAACTCTATCACAACAAATTGACATTTAGATAAACGTTGCACAAAACAATTCTCATCCGATAGACATCAAAAATAAAATACTGGAATTGACCGAAGAATGTGGATAGACATGTACAAATAGAGAGAGAGAGAGAGAGGAAGAGGCAAAGAGAGATGATCCTCGATAAGAAAAAATCGAAGCAAACAAATATATCTCTCGTTCAATTGTTTTTCCTTGATTCTCAGCCTATTGATTGTTCAATCTGGTTTGATAAACACATACGCTAACATCAATACATAGACATAGTCAGAACACACAAGGAGGTGAGAATCTCAAATATACACACATATTGATGGCAGTACAACAGTTATATCTTTATTTACAAATTAATTTATGTGAAAAGAAAAATTATGAAGTTCTTTAACCAACGGGAAATAAACACTTGATTGATTGATCGATTGGTTGTCTTAGTTTATGAATAAGTCACACATTTATGGTATTGTTGTCGGTGTTAATCAATCGATCATTATCATCTATTCAATATTTGTGTACGTTAACAAATACAGGTGAAAGTCAACTAGAGCTTCTAAAAAAGAAATGAGTGGCAGCAACAGAACATAAGATCAAACACATCAGTGCGACATCCGCCGAACGTGATCATCCATGCTGTTGACGAATAATGAATAGCATTATATGGCATTACATGGCATAGGTAAAGAAAGAAAATAAAGAGCGACAATGAACAATCTTGTGCAAGACACGCACACTTCCTGACTCCACCTCTTCAATTCTTACCGACCGGAGGTGGGTCCACTTCAAAGATTGTTTTATTCTTTCAATGAATGACATCTGCTTTTGTCTTTCCTTCTTTTTTTTTATTTGTTTGTTTTGTTTGATAAAGAAATGCTATGATACCATCTATCATTGGCGCATTAGAAATTTAAAATTCAAAAATCGCGATTTCGAATTTGTTTTTTTTTTTCGTTGCTCACTTTTCTCATATTCATTTCTAATTCAATCAATTATTTACTTTCGTATTAATATATCATATAATGATTTTTGCTTAATCTGTATATAAAAGAATTTCTTAAAAGAGAATATATGTTAAATTTGATGATACAATTAATTAATATGAATATATAAATAAATACGAGTAATTAATCAATGCCTCGTCATCTATTTTTTGAATCAAAAACAACGTTGTCAACAAGTAAAAATATTTTAAATCAATCGGAGAGGTTTGTTAAATTTTATTTTATATAGAATAGGATTTTCGTTTTAATTTTTAATCATTCATAGACTTATTTATCATTCACAAACATCAAAAGAAAATCGGTAGTTTTACTATAAAAAAACCTTTATTATTACAATGATTCATCTATTGTATATAGAATTCATAATAAAGAAAATGAACTAGATCAAGATGATCAACCAAGAAAACATTCACCAAATAGAACGGACGATACATTCGTATTCCGAGAACATAGACAAAGATGGTCTAAGGTATATACAGGATACACTGAACTTCTAGAAGCTATTAATTTAAGGAGCATGAAATTAATTTCTATTAAATATAATAATTAAATTCATTATATTATTCAAAAACAACGATTCGAAAGTGTTGTAATCCATATACAGTAAAGCCATCCATAATGGGTACTTCGAGAATCGACCAAGGGAATGTGTTGCTGGTATTGAACCTCTTCATAGTGAGCATCTCTCTGTAATGGACACTTCCATACAGTGGACAATTTTTAAAGTTCTAGCAATCACTTTTTGCTAGTAATACACCTCTCTATAGTAGACATTATCATATAGTTCTATGATGAATACTTTTAACACACTAGAAATGGTATTATGAATATAATTCAGTTTGTAATTAAACTTTAATCAGATAATTCAGTTAAATTTTCCGCCATTGCTATTGATGTTTTCTTTATTATAATTATATTTGTGTTTTTTTTTTAATTCCTGAAAAAGATTTCTGATCGATAAGTATGAATAACCAATACCATTATATCTACAATACATTTTTATTAAATCTTCAAAATTGACTACTTAAAATTATTTTTTAGAATCAATCAACATCCGATAAACGTCAACAACGTCGATCATCATCCAAAATGGGCACTGCATTTTTAGGTTCTGGATCAGCATTATCAGATTCACCATCAACTGTACCTAATGGTATACGATCAAATCTATTTAATAGTCTAAGTCCTTCTCGGGATAAAGATGAAGGCCGTATTCCACCATCAACAACAACTCTATTGAATGATTCACGTCCACCACCACGTATTAAAATTCTTGAATTACGTGTTGAAATTGAAAGTAAACCAACATTAATCGATGAAACATCATCATCAGTTTTAAAATATAAAACACCACAATTTAAATCACATGTTACTTTTCAAATGCCTGCAATTGATGAAAATCAAAATTGGAAAGTTGGATGGATTCAAGCTTGTACACATATGGAATTTTTCAGTAACGTTAAAAACAAAAAAAAGAAACGATTTCAACAAATTAATTGATTCTGTTCTATTTCTAGATACCTATGGAGATTATGGTTATACATCATGGGAATTTCCTGAAATGGTAACACGTGAAAAACCATTAATAAATGATAGTGATGGACGAAATTATCCTTGGTATGGTAGTTCACATCAAGTTGTTACTATAAATGGACCTATATCACATACATCAAAATATACAGTTACAATGAGAGATTTTTTCCATCCTTGGTATGTTTTATGATTTTATGTCGAAAATTTTCTATCATCGACTTACCCACTCATCAGTCACCCGCGCAGGGGATAAGGGGAAAGAGTTCGAACTTAAAAGTGAAGAAAGCTGACTAGGGAACATTCCCAGGTGTCGAAACGCTTTCCAGTCGGGACTTAGAGCGTCTTGTAGATCTTAGTGAGCTGTGTCTACGGTAAAAAGAGTTCGAGTTTCTGGCTTGTTTCTGAGGAGATCGAACGTTTTTAGTGAATTTCCACTATAGGGCCTGACATTTAGCAACAAGACCAGATTGTCGAATTTTGATCTGAAACTTTAGTCACGTAAAGATGTCATCTAGACTAGTTTTCATAAAAAGTTTCAGAACTTTTGGGCTACGTCTCTCTGAGATATGAAGCCTTCAAAAATTACATACCATATATATTACCTATCAAAAACGCCTTATACCTTGAGGACTTCATATCTCAGGGAGACGTAGTCCAAAAATTCTGAAACTTTTTATGAAAACTAGTCTAGATGACATCTTTATGTGGCCAAAGTTTCAGATCAAAATTCGACAATCTGGCCTTGTTGCAAATTTCAGGCCCTATAGTGGAAATTCACTAAATATGTTCGATCTTCTCAGAAACAAGCCAGAAACCCGAACTCTTTTTACTGTAGACACAGCTCACTAAGATCTACAAGATGCTCTAAGTCCCGACTGGAAAGCGTTCCGACACCTGGGAATGTTCCCTAGTTAGTTTAAAATATAATAAAAAAATAATTACATACACGTTACAGATAAACCAAGATCAAGATTTTTTCTTAAAAGTTTTACTTCACAAACTCCTGATGAAAGCATAACAAAATCTAATTTATTAATAAGACAAAAAAAAAAAGAATACAATTTATTTTAAAAGAAATAATTAACACATACCAGCAACATCGAATTCGATTTCAAGATGAATTTGATGATTTGATCTTTTAATTATTGATCGAGCATCTTCTAATGTCATACCTTCTAATAATTGTTCATTTATTGCAAGAATACGATCACCTGGTTGAAGAATACCAGATCTAAATCAATAGAATATATGATCAATTAAATTGAATTTTGATTTATTTTTGCATAATTATTTCAATATAACGAATAAAATTTTACTATAGAGAAAAATTTTGTTCTTCTCTATTGTTATTATGAAAAACGCATGACTCTCCATCATATTAACAAAAGTGACAATGTTTTGTATCGTTGTTAAAATACCAAAACAATCTAATCATGCCAAAAGGAATCGATAATTTCGAACAGTCAATTCTTAGTCTGGTCAAACGTCTTTACACTTTGTTGGTAACATGATTAGTATAAAATAAATCATTTAAATAAACACTGGGCAAGATTTTTTTTTTCTTTAATTATTTCAATATTTTGTGCTATACTAGACTTTATGGATTCAATTACAACCATTGACTTAGCTAAATGAATTAAAATGTATTTTACATTCCTACAAAATAAACATTTCATATTGATTTTGCCTGTTGGAGATGTCATAGACATGTACAGGGTTCTATGACTGCATAAAAGAAATGAATAGTGTCCCTGAACTGCCAGCAGCCATGAAGTCATACGGTTAAGTTAGGCATCTACTAATGAGATATTCAACACTTCTGGCTAATGAACAATATCAAACCAAAGTGCATAAATGTAAACAAAACTACATTGTACTTTGCTGGATGGAATATGGCATCGTGTATTCGAAAAGCGAGAAAAGAACTCATTGTCAAGCAACATCTATCAGTGAAACATGGATGCATGACTCTAGTATTAATACAAAAGACAATGTCAACAAAATAGTATACAGCTCAAGTAGTGCCAATCTACTTATCGAAGAAGCTAAGTCTCATATATTGTGTGAACAATGACAGATACCATTGAAAGTTTTATCCGGAATGACAGCGAAAATGTGTCAGACCACCGATAATCATACGAAACACTCACGATATCTATATGGATGCAGAAAATTCTCTCTCTCCGCTTTTATCTTTTGTTTTATGGTACTATATTTGGTTTACATCCTATACCGAAAAGTATAAGGATATTTAAATAATTGTTATTGTTTTTCAATACCTTTCAGCCACACCACCTGGTTCCAAATATCCAATAACAGGTGGTTGTATAAGTACATCTGAGACAAACGAAGTACCTTGAATTGTAAAACCAAAACAACTAATTGTTTCTCCATCTGTTGAAATTCTATTTGAGGATAATGGATCATATTGAAGAATACATTCCATAACTTCTGTATGACACATTTGATTACCCGAAACTGTTTGATATGATGAATTAAGTGAACCTATTACAGAAAAAAAAAAGCATATTTCTTATTAAAATTTTAAGTTATTCAGCAGAAATATTTAGTTAAGTAAGAATAAATAAATAAATAAAAAAGCATCAATACATAATAAGCAGCTAAATATATGATTATGCAAAGAATAAATAAGCTTCCTACGTTTGAGTTATGAACATGCGTAAGGCGGATGAGAAAGCAAAATTTATCATTATATATATATATATATTGTTTTCTTCAGCTTCTTTAATGATTTACCTAACTCAAGAAGATTATAAGTTTTAATAATCCATGGTGAAATTTTGTTTGATAAGTTATTCAATGATTTAATACCTATACATAAGTTTTTCATTCAAAAAGAAAATTTTTTTTTTGTGTCATGCATGTTAAACTCGAAGCTTTTATTTTCAAAACAAAAAGAAAACAAAGAAAAAGAATATATTTCTCTTACTCATTGAATTATGTCTTGTTTTATTAAGCGATTTTCGACTAAGGTTCTGATAATTATTTCTCATTGTCCAACCATTCATTGACATTGGTGAACGATAAGATATTTGATGATTATTATCAATCATTGAAACTGTACAAAACAAAACAATTAGAATTACATAAAATAATTTGTTTTGGTAAACCTCGATTTAGTGGTTGATCAATAATCATGTTTAATAATGTCAAAGCACTTGCAGGTGTTACTTCAATACGACAAAAATCACCTGTACATGATTGAAGAATACTATTAGCTTCAACTAATGATATATCAATAAATGATTTTTCATCAATTGCATTTATTTGATCACCACAATGTAATGCACCACATCTAGGTTTTTTTTTTTTTATTTCAATAAATAATTTTTTTCTTTGGAAATAAACCTTACCGATCGGCAATACTTGCTGGTTTAACATTATCAATAATAATAACTGAATGATTATTCCGAGTCCATTTTTGTGTTAAACTAATACCAATTGTTGATCCGAAGGATTTTTCAATTTCAATTAAAAGTGGACCAGCTGCACGTTTAACACTATCTATACATAGAAAAAATTTTGATAAAATATCTAATAAAGAAAATGAGAAATATGCGATAGTTAAGAAGTTTTGTCCTTTAAATTATTATAGCTAGTGATATATTGGTTGTCGTAAGTAGCGTAAAGATTCGAACAAGACGAATGTTTCTATTATGTTTTAAACTTGAAATCATATCAAACTCTTTTCTATATACAGACTAAAAATGGCGATTTAAACCCAATCTTATTAAAGTTTCGTTTGTTCTAATAAAGAAACATCCTCAAATACTAACATCTCAATGGCTGAGTGACTCTAGTGGCTGACTTGTTTGAGCCTCGATATTACCAGCTATGAAATGACCCTGAATAAATCATTAACGACTGTTTGCCTCGGATCATCTATCTGATAGCATGCTGACTATGTTGTGATTATACATGTGCTCCTGTGGCTGATTAGTACATAGAGAGAGCTCAAACAAATCAGTGCAAGAATCGTGTCAGACAACTAACAACGAATAATTAGAAAGTTTTTAGACAAGATATTTGTTTACTTTTACTCCGCTAGAAAGTATCATAAACTATGAGTTAGAACCAAGATTTTGTGCTCGTTTTGAAGATATACTTAGAAATATTGTGTCTATTTTTGTTCAAGAATAATGATGAACTTTTGAAAAAGTTGAAAAGTTATTTTATTCTTTCAATGCAAAATGGTTGTCAAGTTTTCAATATTGAATATTTAGAGAAAGTGAAAATTGAGGTGCCTTGTCGAGAGACAAAAAGAAGCCTTCAAAAATTGCATTTTGTAAGATAGCTTCTCATCTACAAATTGATATGTAAATAAAGATCTCAGATTTTAGATTCGGATTGTAATATGGAAAATACAAAATTCTAAGGTCATATTCGAAACGAAAATCTTAACTCATAACTTTTGACTCTTAAAAATATACTTTCCAATCATCCTTTGTTAGTCTTAGAGTAAATATCGAGCTATTGATTCTACTGTTAGGCAGCATCTCATGTCGAAAGTCAGATATATTCTTTCTTCTTCTTTCAAATTCTGATCATATTGTTTTTCTAAATAGAAGACTTTAATTAGCTGGATTTTAAAATATGACATATATCATTATTCATATTAATTTCTTCATATCGTAAATTTGACTACATAAAATTACTTTTATAATTCAATTTCTAATAAATTTTCTACAGTTAAGAATCTAACATAGAAAGACTTCACAAACAGATTCCTTCTAAACTTTAATAAGATGTATATTTCAATAAATCTTACCAACAATAGCGACATCATATTCAATAAGAAATAAAGTTGTACCACGGCATTGTCTCATAAGTTTATGTGCATCTTGTAATGTCGCTCCACTAACATTAATTCCATTTATAGCTAAAACTCGATCACCAATTTTAAGTGTTCCTTCTCTATTAACAAATTAAAATAGAATTAATATATATTCAATTTGTTAAATATACTAAACAAAGATAAGAACAACTTTTCTTTTTTTTTTTTTACCTATCAGCTGGTCCTTGTGGTCGTATCCTTGTAATAATAAGTGGACGTGTTTTAGCTTTCTCATCTGAATCTCCACCACGTAAAATAAAACCATAACTTTGTCCTTCTTTTTCTAATTGAATTTGTATCGTTTTCGTATGTACTGTATTAACTGCATGAATAGCTTCAAATAAAAAAAAATCAATATACAATAACAAAAAAAAAAAGAAAGACAATTATGTATATAGAAATAAAAAAGTCATTATGATATACATACGCCATTTAGGTAAATCATATTCAATATCTAATGTTAATTGATCTTCTACTTGTTTAATTAAATCAATAACTTGTTCATGTTTAAGACCAGCTGTTTTAATACCATTTATACCAATTAAAATATCACCAATTTCTAACATATCAGATTTTTGTGCAATTGAACCTGATTTAAGTTGTGCTACACGTGGTTTACCAGCTTTATCAATACCACCTGATATAGTTAAACCAAGTGGATAACCATCTTTTTTTGCTAATTCAATTGTTGTTCGTCCTTTAACAGCTTATCAAAGAAAACAAAAAGATAAGAGTTAAAATTTCAACGACAGATATTAAAATTTAATACCACGAAAAGAAGGTACTGGACTAGATGCAACCCATCTACACATTGCTATAGCACGTTTTAAATCCCATAACGAACTGCCGTTTTCACAGCTCATCCCCACTTCTTTATTTTGAGTATGTAAAAAGGTGCAATGCATTGAATGGTAGTAGGCGGGTTCAATTCATGGTTATAGGACAAAGAAGAGGACAAGTGTCACTTCACTCTCTTGCTCCTTCTCCCCCTCTTCTCTTATGTTTCTTTGTTGGCATTGAGTGTTTTCTTTTACCCTTCCATATTTCTTTCTCGCTCTTTCTCTCGTTTGCCTTTGAACTCGTTAGTTACGTGCATATACCACTGTGTTCGATAACACCCTGTTACTTACTCGCACAACATGCTATACCGTTCTGTAATATACAACATTATAAAGTATTACCATCATCATCTACACACATCAAAATGTGTTTGTACATATGCAACGGAATGCAGATGAAGAAAAGAAAAAAATTGATCTTTCGAGTATATGGCATATGCATACAAAGCAAAGTCATTATATCGTGCAATGATCAATCGATTGTCGAATTATTATTACAAAATTGTCAAGGTGGTTTCTTTTTTTTTGTTTGTCATCATGTCTTTCTGCTTATTATGTTAATTAATCTGAGAACAAAAAATATATACATAAATATATTATTATTTGTCTTCAGTTTTCTTTTTTTTTCATAGGCATCATTGTTAACCTTCTAGAAGAGGTTGGCTTCTTTCATTCACATTTGTTCTTCTTTTGTAAATGTAAATAATGCATTCTAAACTCTTCAAATATTATTTCTAAAAATATAACCTATTACTTAATCATCTGCAAAAAGAAAAAAAAGGTTCATTCGAAATTTATTTGATGTAACTGAGTAATATAAAACTATATCGACATTGTATCTATTTACTTTGTCTTATTAACTTGTCAACATTTAAAATAATACTAATCAACTTACTCTTAAAATTTAAGTTCATTTTTTTACGGTTAACTTTCAAGTCAATCTTCTTTTTTGATTTTTTTGTTGAACCACAAAACATTTTAAACTTAAGTACCATTTGATATATGCGAGACAATAATGATACAAAATGAAAATATTCATGTATTTGAATACTTATGTTCGATATTGATCAACTCATCGATATTAATGTTCACTGAGCATAACGGAGAAGAAGAAGAAGAAGAACTAAGAGCCTGAGTAAAGGTCATTATCAACATCGTCTCTATTTATAGTATGTTTATCTATATGAAATGAATCAAAGAAAAAGAAAGAAGTCGATAAAGTTGCATCTTTTTTTTTTTTTCTTCACTTTATATGACAGTCCTTCGACAATCGTGATTGATCAGTAACATAGTTGTCAAGACATCGATTGTATCTTGTTTCTATAGCTAATTGGGATGAATAAAAATATTGATTTTGTCATCAATAATGACAATGACAAGTGTCTCTTAGTTATATATTGTCGATCATAAAAGCAACAGAAACAAATAATAACATTTTTTGATTTCATCTTCTTTTTTTTTCTTCTTCTACTAACACCTCGAGTCTTTATAAACAGATATTGAAGAATAAAATCATCTACAAATAACCTAAGAACAAATAGAAGTTGTCAGACTCTACGAGTAGAATCATGTTTATGAATACAATTCTATACCTATTAGTAGTATTAGAAAGAATTAAACTATATTGTGAAAAAGCTCGATCATATTAACTATGACTCATGTCATTTGATATCTTATTACTCTTGACACTTGTCTATCATCATAACCCAAGATTATTATAGATGACAATGAAAGATTAATTATTGTTTAGGAACATAAAAAAGCTTTCAATATCCATGTGGTAAATCATATTAAGCTATTCGATTTCTTTTTGCTTATCGTTTATTTTTTTTTTATTGATAATTACAATGATGAAGGATAATTCTGTTTCTAACTTACCAAGATTATTAAATGAAATAAGTATTGTATTTTTGTTATCAACCATAGAATGTTGTTTAGTAGATGTACATATACGAAATAAAAAAGATGATAATGAACGATATTTAGCTAAACGTCGTTCAAATAGAGATAAATGAGGTAAAGTTTTTGTAGTTGATACCATTCTAGGTAACGATGATGATAACTCAAGTGTTGATAATCGATGACCCCAACTCATTGCTTCATTACTTTTATATTCTTTAATCTATGTAATGAGTTTTGTCTATCTATAAATCAAGATTATGTCTTATGAGAGTCACAAATCCAAATAAGGAACTCATACTATTCATCGTATGTACCAGAAGGTCAATAGTACTCGTAGAACAAACTACTGGCACATGTGCTAGTAATACCATCATTACAATATCTTCCAGTTTGTTTGATCTATCTTTTGTAGAATATATATATATAGTGCGTGCAGGAAAAAAAATGGCGAGTATGTGAACAAAAATAAATTATTCAGTACTATGCAGTCTAATAGCAGAGACAACATATCGAGAGAAAGATACATATTATTTCCTTATGCTAAAAAAAAAAAAAAAAAAGATTAATTCAAGATGCCAATAGGCTATTAAGCAGACTAATTTAACATTTATTGAATATTTCCTTCGTTGTATCCTATTCTATATAACTATTTCAGCTATTTCTTATCAATTCATATACTATCATATTATCAATATTTCTTTTAGATCTATAAAGAAGAAAAAAAAAAAAGAAAGAATCTTACAGATCGGTAAATAAGAAGTTATTGATGAAGATAAACTGTGAAGATCAACACCAGTCATTGCTGATGTATTTGAATGTTCTAGAAATAAAACAACGTAAATATATTTTTCATAATCAATCAATAAATTGTTCTGTGAAATTCAATGTCAATTACATATTTAGTAATAAGGTTAATCGATTGTTAGATGAGCAATGAATAAGATCGATGATCCATTAAGTCGTTTTTCATTATTAATAGAATTATTCTTTGTCTATAGTATCTATCTACTTAGTACATTTTGACATTTAAAAATTGTCTTTAATCGTTAAAGAAATTCGAGAAGAAACCAAATAGGAAATCATCGTTTTCTCAAATAAAATACTTTTTCATGAAAAAAAAAATTGTAGACGCACCCCTGTTACTTCGGCATAGTACTTCCGATCGAGTTAAATTTTGTTTTACACATATTATCTATTGCTTGGGATAGGTATGTTCTTTTTAGTAAATTTTACAAAAAAAACTATTAAAAAAAAAACGATGTGTCTCCTAAATTCTAAAAAAAAGAATTTCAATTCGATCGAACATAACATCTCGAAGAAATGGAATAGCCGTTTTTCGCCCGGATAGTCCTATTATCTTGTCAAGATTTATCTGCCCTGAGAATTTTAAAGTTTTATGATAAGCCGTTCTATAGAAATCATAGAAAGGGAGATACTCTTAATCAAAATTTAATGCTTGATCACAATCATATTTTACCTATTGTTTGTGATACAGTTGCTCCATTTTCACTTTTCAAACAGTTTATTTTCCAACTTGGCATATCAGATAAATCTAGAAGGAAAAAACTCTGTATTTCATTTCTTAAGCACAATAATATCATCTATATTCATATGATAGAAGTTAACGTAGACAGTAATGTCGTATAATCTTATGTGTATATCTCTTGACTATGCAAAAAAAAAGACAGTCGGTTAATGTCGTGTTAATGTTTAATGGGACAAATGCATTTATATGTACAAAGATTTGATATGTATATGTTGCTTGTCTGTCTTCTTGCGAGTAGAACATAATGATCAAATGATTTTATAAAACGATGTTGATAATGATATAAAGATGAATAAGAAAAAAAAAACCATCGGACGATCATCTTTTTTTTTGTTTTGTTCGTATAGTGAAAAAAGAAAGATCTTCATTCAAAAATCTTGCCTTTGTAAAAGCAAAAAAAAAAAAGAATTTCATTTTGTTATCAAACTACATAGAAGCAAATAGTCGAAATATTTGTACGTTTCAAATATATAGACAATGATTGAATTTCAAGGTAATACATAAATCAACAAAAGTATATAATGACAGTCATAGAAAAGAATTGACTATTTTGATTTTTCATAGTTATGTGATTGAAGTTCGACAGAATGTTTGATAAAGATAGAAAGAGATAAAGAAAGAATGTGATATTACTTATATGAATTATGATATTGAATCTAAATAATTTGTAATAAATACAGATGAGAATCGATCTTTTTGATAATGATAACGACTTTTATGAGAAAAAATTTTTTCGAAGGTTTTTTTGTCTGATATTTTTTTACTACGAACAAGTCTCAGTAAAACTTGATCGGAAGTATTAATCAGAGGTCAATTGAGTTTTATGTCATGAGTTTTAGATGGAAGTAGAAGTTTGGATACACTCACATCCTTATTAACAGTGTGAGATCCTGATAGGTTCTTTAAATAAATCTCTTTTATAATATATAGAAATGTTGAATGTTTTTGTAAATCATTTGCGTCATAAATTCGATTTCTACATAATATGATCGAAAAGATACCCAATTTTGTTCACTGAACTTTGATATATGAGAAGATAATCATCTGAATTCTGTCTCGAACAATAGATCTGAAGTCTTTCGATGTGTAGAACATGTCAAAATTAAAAGTACATTGAAATAGAGTACTGTTTTCATACATTTTCTTGATGTTTTGGAGAGATAACAAGTTTTAAAATAATTTTCTCTTACATAGAATCAAATTAAAAGGCATGTGACATTCTTCTCTTTGTATTGCTGAGGATCAGAGTAGGCTAAGTATTATTGATGTCAAATTATTGAGTTTACACCTATCACTCTTTAATCTTAACGTGGACTTAATAATAGTGAGATCATGTTTTTCTCTTATTGCAGTTA
Source organism: Rotaria sp. Silwood2 (assembly GCA_905329745.1). Classification (NCBI taxonomy): domain Eukaryota; kingdom Metazoa; phylum Rotifera; class Eurotatoria; order Philodinida; family Philodinidae; genus Rotaria; species Rotaria sp. Silwood2. The sequence goes on along the minus strand of CAJNSZ010000002.1, from coordinate 2,430,427 downwards.
GTGCTTTAGTTTTTATCTATAATTGTTTTAATTCGTGAGACATGTTATTATAGTCATTTATTAGTTAATCCATTTTGAATGTTGTCATATAGTTTTCTTCTTCATCATAAACTTTTATATATGGGATATGTGAATTCCGACTGTTAACTCCAAACGAGCTATGCTAACAAGTGTTTTCCTCGAGCATTAAAAAACAGCTTCTTTGACATTTTTCTAGTTTGATTTTTTTCTAGTCCTATAGTTTTGTGTGCTTATTCCGATTTGTAAAATGAATTCTATTTAATTAATTTTGACTTTTTGGAAGCTAAATCAGTACAAAATGTAATTGAATTGGATTCAATTCATAAATCGGAATAAGGATACAAAAGTATGGAACTCGAAAAATATCGAATTTCTCTTACAGTCACAGACGAGCAGTAATATTTCTTTGTATGCTTCTGAACAAAGAATTACACACAAATACTGATCATATGCTATGTCTTGTACTAGTATCACCTGTAATATATGATGTAAATATGAGATCTAACTGATCATGTGCAAAGAAGAAATCGAAAATTCCTGTATTTTCTTTATTTTGAGGCTACTCTGTATAAATTTTCAATAAAAACTTCGGACAATTTACATCAAGTCAATATGAGTGATTAAATATTAGAATAATGAAGAATATTTCTATTATTATTACAACAGGTTTATCCAATACTGTGGTTTTCTTCTAAAACTTTTCCATCGGCAGTAAATCTTCTATATTCACATAAAATGACTATTTTTCTCAAAGTAAAACAAATTCATTTCAAATGATTTCTAGGATATGAATGAATCATTGTGAGTCATGAAAAGAGAACACGAGAAAAAAAAAGACAACTACGTAGTACTATGATTATGGGATTTTTTTTTCTCCCTGCTATCTTATTCAAAGCAAGAAAAAAAAAGATAAATACGCGTAATTGTCAAAACATGTAAAAAAAGATATTTCAATCAAGTTTATTCTATTAGAAAGAGAAAAGTTTTTCACGTACAGCAATGATATTATGAGAAATGGATATTTTATTTATTACAATTTTCTGCCTTTTGCGTTAAGGAAAATGTAAACATATTGTCGGTTTTCTTCTAATAAAATTCCATAGTAGTCTACCTTGCTGTACATGATGCTTTCATTTCCAGTCGAATTGGACATGCATCACACAATAGTCATGATTATCGCAAACCAGTACATATTTTTCGAGTATACTAATTGGGTCAGCAGCAATATAGTTGATACAAAGAAAGCGAAATTTGATCAGTAACATTCAATTTTCATCATAAACACGATCAATCTTGTTGTATGCGTCAATCCGAACAGAATATGTCATAATTAGATCTTTCTGATAAGTACCATAGAAGAAATTGAGTTTGTATCTAATATCATATAGCAATGTCTAGTATGATAGTATATTACACATTGCTTGGCAAATTCGAGGGTCAGAGTGATTACTAATTCCAGAATTCTTATAGTAATTTGGGAGGCCAAAGCAATACTTTGACTTTTCTATTCTACTATAGATTGAAATGTCTGAATTACAGATTCAAGCCTCAAGGAAGTTTATATTCTATGGCAGTACTGTAGTTTCGTCGAATATGGACAAAGAAGTGACATAATTACAATAATTATGTACGATCGGGATCAACAAATGTCTACGTGTCATGCTAAATGAAAAAAAACACGATTTGAATAGTGCAGCACAAAATCTTTATATTCCTGGAGAACTTTGCTCCCTTTGATATTGATCAGAATTTTATTCGCGTCCATACTTGCTAGAACAATTTCAATCAATTCTAAAAACTTGAATGTAAGTGCACTTTTTTTTAGAATGAACAGATTTCACCTGAATTGTAACACTGTGTTAGGATGCGTTTTATATCATTCTAGCACACATATCGAGACCTAGTGTATTCTAAGAGAAACAAATAACAGTAGTTTTTGTTCATCAACAGAAATAGTCCCTGATGAATAGCTTAACTTGACTCTTATTACGTTGGTATCTCATTTCAACAATAGAGAACATACGTGCTTGATAAATAGATAAGAGAGCACATGAAAATTACGCTAGAAAATAACGAAACAAATAATGTTGGCTATTCAATGTTTTTTTTCTTTTTTTAAAACTCATCATACAAAAAACAGAACAAGTAGAATAGAATGAAGTGTATATGTATGTTCAAGTATTTAACGCTGTTGATAATAATGTACCCAATCAATTTCCATTTGACGAGGAAAAATATTGTTATCGATACCTTGTGCACCACCCCTGAAAAAAATGAATATGTTTTGAAATATTATGAGATCTGTCTCTTCTTTGCTTATTTCGGAAGCTATCGAAAGTTTCTTTTTATTTAAGATCATATGATCTTATCTGAACGCATACAGTACTCGATTTGACCATGACGAGATCAATTGTAAGTAGTCATTTAAAGGGTCTTCACTTTTCATAAAATATTATAATAATCATGGGAGTGTATTCAAATTTTTGGGGACATAGTCAAATATAGAATTCATATTTTAAAACATTTTCTTCTCTATGCTGATGTACTCACCAATCACCACCAACAGCAATATTGATAAGAACAAAGAATGGTTTATCGAATGGCCTAAATAGAGTACAAATTATTTTTAAAAATTTTATTGTCTTTGAATGTTTCCATCGCGAAGTTTGATATCTTACCATTGTGCCCAATCATCTTGTTTATTCCAAACTAAGATACGATTAGCGAATGGACTTGTTTCATCACCAACGAACGTTTCAATTTTATCTACATTCCAATCGAGTGTATAAATTTTAAAACTTGATGTAGCATCATCGACAATTATCGAATTAGTTGGTTGGTTGCCGTTCATATGATTATATGCCTGTGTGTATACAGTGGAGTGAATACGCAATGGATCATAACCAACTTGCTCCATCAAATCGATTTCACCATTATCTGGCCAATATGTAGTACTGTACGTTTGCTTTTCCGGCAACTATCGTGTATTTTATTTAGACTCAAAAAAAAAAAAAAAAAAAAATTCAATAAATAGTTACCATCCAAAAAGCTGGCCATAGACCACGACCATCAGGTAATTTGGCACGAATTTGCAAACGACCATATGTCCAATTAGCCTTGCTTCTGAGACGAGCCGAAGTATATTGACTATTTGCCATGTTTTCCTGAAAGAAAAAAAAAAATATATATATATGTGCAAGACAGATTCAATACAATTTCTTGCTCTAATCTTACCCGATGTGCCTCAACAATGAGGCGACCACGAGTACTGCCTGGACAGAGTTCACAACGTGCATTTTTCAATCGATTATATGTGTAATATTGTTGCTCATTATTGCCTAAATTAATGACGTATATACATAGTACATACAAATAAGATAGAAATTGAACAAAAAAAAAACAGTTTTACCCCAGCCACTTCCACCGACATCAAAGTTCCATTTATCAAGATCGACTCCACCATTCCAATTGAAATTATCTTCCCATACGCGAACCCATGCGACATTGGCGTCTGATAAACCTAAGTACACGTAAATCAATAATATTTCCATATATCTGAACATTTTTTCTTAGTTTTTCTTTGTCTTATCGATGTTAATTTCTTTCTACATACGACAACGGCACATTGAATGCTCGAATCACCAAAAGGTTACCTTTCTTTTTAATCATCATCAAAATAGTATCTCTTACCTAGTACACCACAGACCATAGTTGGATCAATCGTGGCGTAGGCATCACTTTTGGAAACAGCACCCGATTTCATCCAACAAGTACCACCATTGTATTGAGTCCATGTAAAATGAGTACATCCTTGAGTTTGAGTACATTTCTTACTGCAATGTTTCCCTGAAGTTTGGGCGCTAGACAGATCATTTCCATAGAAATCACACGACATGGCCCAAGCATTTCCGTTCCAATTGACGACACCATGGCCATCATAAATTACACCACAGACCCTAGTTATATCATTGGTTGAGATAGCATCATTTTTAGAAACTACACCCGATTTCATCCAACACGTACCACCATTGTATTGAGTCCATGTAAAATGAGTACATCCTTGAGTTTGAGCACATTTCTTACTGCAACGTTCCCCTGAAGTTTGAGCGCTAGACAGATCATTTCCATAGAAATCGCATGACATGGCCCATTCATTTCCGTCCCAATTGACAATACAATTGACACGATCAAGAAACAAAATATTTACGGCTATAAATCCAAGTAAAGTCCAAGTAGATAGAATATTAATCATTTTGTGATTCTGATTGTTGCTCAATCAATATTTATAGACAAGTTCTAAAAACAAAACTTGTTTCTGTCATTAACTACCAATTATGTTTAGTAAATCTCATTTATTATTCAACTAAAGAACAAGAACTCTGTAGAATCACGATACTATATTATCATATGAATTTAACAATCTTTCAACATCATATTAGATTTGTACACTCCTATCACCAGGATTAGAGAACATATCGGAGAAATAAAAATACTGTACACGTTCATTTTGATTTGCCTAGAAGTAGGTAGTAGCAATTTAACTTATAAAAAGCTATATCTCGAGAAGAACACCTTACAAAGATTGATACAAAGTTAATTGGATTAATGCAATATAGAAATATAAATATTAGCTTGCAGAATAGTAGTGAATGCTCTAAAACGAATTTCTTTGTTCTTCAACTTCACTGAAAATAAAATATAGAAAATTGCTGAAATCTTTGAGTTAAGAGCTGTAGAAAGTTGAAGAAAATTGAAAAACCGATACACTTGACATGAAACCTATTAGAAAGGCTCATCAAATGAAAATAGCTAGCGTAACAAAATAAAAGTTATGATCGATGAAAGTATCACACAACTGTTTATGAGAAAAAATTAATTTGTTCTTTGAAAAATTGTTATTCTCTCTGAGCACCTGGTAAACAAAATCAACAAAGTATAAATTTTGTTCAATTTAATCGTCTTCTTTATGCATTAGTCTAATTAATCAACGATAAATTTACTGATTCATTTTAGTACCTTGGTCATGTTAACTACTATTAGTTTTTTACTCTTCGACATTTTCTGTCACAACATCATCCTAGCATAACAAATAAAATAGTCTACTTACTATTATAGTATAAGATTGTATTTGACTGTTAGTCTTGTTTGATTGATGATCATTTTTCATGCATATATATACATAGATAGATATACGTAGATATAGATGTATAGATATTGCTCGAGTGAAGTTACCTGGTTAACTTCCCACTTATGCTTGTTAACACGGAGAAGAGAAAAATGTCTTCTTGCAAAAGGTAAGCAAAAATCATGAGTCACCATGATTTATTCATTCGTAATTCGATCATTCGTTATGTTAATACACTATGAAGTTCATTTTCACATTATTTTGTTCTGGAGTCATTCAATGAACAAGCGTAGATAGGAGAACAACCAACCTAGAAGAGGAGCGTTTCATTTTGAAAAAGCACTAAAAAACTATGAATCAACATCACTTAATTATTCATAAAAAAAAATAGAGCTCATTTTCTCGTATAAATGGTGCTGTTATCTATTCCAGTAGAGTTAGCGAAAATAATATTTTAATTCATTCTGCAAATAGTTAAACATTGTAGTCATTAGAGCTCAGTAAAATGGATAATAACAAACGGATAAATAAACAAACGATGCTGTAATAGTATTAGATGATAACATGTCTTCTGAAGATTCATTGTTGTCTGTTATTGAATGTCAATCTGATCTATTTGATTCAGGAGTGAGTGTGAGGAGGTGGTGTTGATGTGAAAGAAGAAAAAGCCAACAATCATAGAGAGATGGGCAAAAGAAAAATATCCATCAAAAATAATATGATCTAAGTTGATCATCACATATCATAATAAATCGCTCTCATTGAAATTTTATTATTATGATATTAATTGAAGTATGATCAAATATCACTGAAAAATAGAGCATTATGTTTACTATCACTAGATATCAAGAGAAGGTTAATTGAAGCTTTCTATACACAAATAAAGTCTCTTCTCCACTAATTTTGGATTGTACTCAGTGGTATAATATTTAATATAGTTAATCAAATGAATAAATATAACAATAAAGGAGAAGAGTTTATAAGATCGTAAATCGGTCCATAGGATCTTTTTTACTGGAACTCTTATTGTCTTAGATGAAATGACATAAAACCTTGAAACAAGCATTTGTTGTGATGAAGCTTATTATTTTTCAATTAATAAATAAGAAGTTTGAACAAGGTTAATGTGTGGTTCTTTTGAACCTGAATTACTTCCATGATCAATCTGAAACAGTACTTATGATCATATAAAAAGAATGAGAGAAAAAGATTTTTTTACTATACTCAGTAGAGATCATCGGGTCCAAAACTTTTTGGACTCGGACCCGCTGGAGAATTTTTTGGACTCGAGGCTTAGGGGTCAATTTCTTATGGGTTCAGACTTGAACCAAACTCGTAAACCCTGTTTAATTTTCTAATATAAATCTGATTGTTGCTCTAGGATATGTTACACGCTTGTTTTGTTTTTTTCTTGTTCCATCAGAGATGTCATAATATCCATAAGCTCGGTATCCGCGAGTTACTAGTCACGATATCCAGTGAAATGAATACCCTATCTTTAAAAAGTGAGGAATTTGAGTGAATTTGGTGTAACGAGATGGATACCCGAAAAGTTGGTGTTGGTGAGGGTGTGGACGTCGGTTTGTGTTTTGGTGTTAGTGTGTTGGCGCCCGGGGGGGGGGGCAAAATGCGGTTCTTCACTGTACCCCAAGATTATATCAAAACAATTCTTTAAAACAAGCTTTGCTATTTGAAGTTTATTATCGACCTGTGCTACGATGCTTTACGTGGAATCCAGCTTGGATATGTCTGTTTGGCAGCAAAGTCAAAACACTTAGCTCTACTCTACTGACTGCGGAGCAATTAATTGAGTACGTTGTTTCATCGAAGATATATTAAATAAACTGCGGTGTTGCCGCAGGATACGATTCTCTGTACATTCCAGTATATTTTATTTAGTTTTTAATTCAACCAGAAGTCTTCCCGAATGATTCAAAGTTAGTTTCCATCGAGAGCCGCGTAGTTGCTTCAAACTCACTATAAATTCCTCACTTTTTAATGATAGGGTATCCATGTCACTGGATATCGTGACTATTAACTCGCGGATACCCAGCTTATGTATATTATGATATCTCTGCATAAATCCCACATATTGATGATAATATGTTTATTATTCAATTTATTTACTAGCTGATCTTGTTCAATAACAAGACTCCTGATTCGACAGCTGCACAATTGCAGAATTCGTCTCTTTTATTCGGCGTCAAATCTTATTTACACAAATTGAACAAGTTGTGCTCTTTCAAGCCTAATAACGAATACAAGCAGAACCAAGATCGTTTTTCTCATTCGTGTTGTTCGATCTGGGACGTTTTTTCTTGCATCCATTTATGTTTTGTTTTATTTTGTGACTTAATGTACATCGTTTCATTACATAATCTCAATATTGTAATTTTTATCTCTTACTATTTAATCCAATATAAGTAGATGTTATTTGTTGTAAATATCTGAAACAAACTCTTCTTGCACCTTTTTCACGCTATAAAAACCAGATCAGTTTTATGTCTTCTTACTTAAGTCTGAAACTGCTATGACTTTGTTTTAGTATATAATATTAGAAAAAGTGGGGTCCAGTATAGCAATAGCTTGAACTACTTAAAATTATTCTACAAAAAAAAAAACAATAATTTCCAGATCACATATATTAATAAAATCTATTAAATACTTCATCGATTCGGGGTCCAGATCCTAGCAGCGTAACTAAGTTTTCAGGCTGGGATGGACTCAGCATCCAAGATTCTTTAAGAACTATTGAAAACTCTATGAATTTCTTCCATCTTTTTGAGTAGATGTTGTACTTGCTTGATGTTCACTAATATATCTTGTGGAACTCATATTTTCGAAGAAAATAATGAGTGTAAGTTTTAAGATCAAGTTTTCGCAGCTGTTTGCTCCTCCTCCCTTCTCCACTACAGACACTTAGCAACGAAAGTCCCATTATAGACTTTAGCAATCAAGAATAATAGGCGTCAGATTTTCTAGAGTTTTTTTGCAAAATTGATCAAATTATAATTTTGAAAAATAATGAATATCTTTATTTGTGAGTTGATTAATATATATATTAGTGCGTAAGATGTGCTGTAGATATCATGAATATGTAAAATAGACTTATTTGTTAATTAGTTCAATGATTATAATAATAAGAAAATTAAATTAAGAAAAATGAATTTAAAAAAGATGAAATATAATGAGCGAATAGCAACAATGAAAACAAAAAAATAGGGCATCCGTAGAAAAAAATAAAAAGTTCTCTTCGAAATGCAGAAATTAGAGGCTCTTATTTCAGTGATTGATTATCTTGCTAAACAGATATAGTCTACGAGAGATTTATCACTTTACGTATTTTGTATTAGTTTAATGAGGCTACAGATCATATATGAGTTCCACATTTCAGCCTCAAAGGGACTGCGCTAACAAGCTTTTTCTCTCATTCTCTTTAAATGATTAGGAGTACCATAGCAAATTAGTCATGAAGGTAATTTAAATTTAAAATTCTTTATTTATTAGTTGAACAATAATATGTTCTATCATAAAAAATGTTTATGTGAACACAATTTTTTATTTGATAGAAATATTACTCTTTCCAACAAAAAAAAATGTATATATATTCGATTACTTTAGAAGTCGGTAAAGTGGTCTAATAGAGACTGACATATTTTCAATTTCTGTTGCAACGCATATTATTCTATTTTTATGATCATTAGTTGCTTAATACTCATGCATAGGAGAATGAAACCTTTATATTGTAGCTTAAATACGATCTCAAGATATGATTTTCTCAGCTTTTAATTAAAAGTATCACCAAGATTGATCAAAACATGAATGTCCTTTTCGATTTATTATTTCACATGCCAATAAAAATGTTCATACATGTAAGTAGAAATCTATAACAGATTATTAAAAATTATTTTCTTTAAAACAGAAAAGAAAGTCTAGAATTCTTGATTATTTCATCTAAACCTACTAAATTCTTTCAGTTTTCTTCGTTAGAAGAAATTTGTTGTAACATGAAATAATTTATTTTTATTTACAAATCAATCGATAAAGTTTATTCATATTTATATGAAAACAACTGATTGTTATTAAATAGTTCGTCTATGAGAAGCTCTTATAGACTCTTCAAGCATAATTATTAGTGTATGTGGTTCAAAACTTTTTGAAAAACATCCTTTTATTCTTTTGATAAAAATTGTTCGAAATAATTGACTTGTTAATGTATAAATATAAAACGATTTGACATAATTAGTATAATAGAGAAGTGTAGTCAATGACATTAAAAATGATCCTATCGTTTTCTTATCACCAGTAAATAATGGTCCAAGAATATAATATGCATAATAAATCATTCGAGTTAAAATCAATAATGAACTTAAACCAATTTGAACTAACATCATCTAAATAATATTGAAAATATATCAAATATTAGAAAAATTTCTACATGAATGAAATACTTGATAGAGAAAAAAAAATCACTTCTATCCAATGGAATGAATGTAATTAAATCATATAAAATTTTTTGCGATCACCTATTTCGAACTTTTTCCCATAAAACACGAGAAAAGGAGTTGAACAGCTTAGACTGTTCTAGAACATTTCAAAATCTTTCTCGAGATTTCAATAACCAGAGTCAGTTCAATTACTAATGTCGGCGTCAGAAGTAGATGGAGAAAACTCAAGGAGGAGTATCTCCTGAACGAATGCAGCTAGCGACCTGTGGTTTTCACCATTAGAAAGAAAACACCCAGGGACATCCACACATGGTAAAATATAATTGGTCAGCAATGGACCGATCAGATGCATTCTCGATGAAAATGTTGAGCACGGTATTCTGGAGCTGTTTCTCAACTTTGTTCGATTGTTAATTTACGTTTTTGATAGAAAAAATTGTTCTCTTTCGATCTACGAAAAGTC
>CAJNSZ010000002.1:2409172-2420365 GCA_905329745.1 Rotaria sp. Silwood2 | reverse complement strand
GTATTGATCTTATTTGTCTACGTAGACAAATAAAATAAAAACAAAAAATATTTTAAATCAAATACAATTTTGCATTTACGCAGTATAAAATAATCGATTAGCAATACCACCACCAGCAATATAATATCGATCACGATCTCGTATAATTTTATGATGATTTTTATCTTGTCGTTCTTCTAATGCAATCCAATTAAGATCATTTGAATTAATTGCTGTTGTTGATAAGTATCGAAATTGTTCTCTAACAAGAATAATTCAACTAAAATATCATTTTTCGTCGAGTATTTTTAAATATTCATACCCTGTTAATTGAACATCATTACGTTCAACTGCATTAAATGCAGTTAAAACAATAATTTCTTTTAGTTGTTCATTTTTAAAAAATTCTAAAAGTTTATCAACAAATTCTTGTCGTTTACCCGATACAATATTACCACGTTGTTGAATGACAAGTATTTTTAAATTTTGTTCTTCATAAACTATAATTAAAAAAAAACAGACTTCTTAGTTTCTATTATGCTTCTTAAATTTCTATTTTACCTTCAATACCAAATGCTAAAGTTTCTCTATTTGCATTTTCATATGGATCATATGCGATTACCGGTTCGACACATGTCCAATCAAGTATATGAACACTTTTCATGTGTAAAGTATTAATCAAAATATCTACTGCCAATTGTCCAACATAACAATGACAAATGGATGGCTAAAAAATGAATAATTTCAAAAGATCAGCAACAAATCGTCGTATTCTTACCATAACTAATGTATATCCTTTCCAATCTCTTTTTTCTATTCCTGTCATTTTTAAATCTGAAACACAAATCCAACTAGATTATTGCTAAATAAACGTTTAAATTGTATTTTATATTTTATTTTTAATCGAATAAGAAATACACAATAAACTCGTTTATAATGATAATACAGTGTCATGATTGCATACGTATACATAAAGAAAATGATGAATAGAAATAATAATAATACATGCAAGAACTATCAAAAAGAACACTTATATTGCATATCACAACAACAAAAAAATGAAAATACACCAAAGGAATTATAATCGTTGTGTTTTAGTCTATCTTTGGTTTTGTATATCGTATCAGTGTTTCTGGTGAACGATATAAGAAGATGACTTTAGCAAAAAGTTGTTCTTCGATACGTAACATATAATGTTCTCGAACCAAATAAATATCTCGTAAAAGTTGCCAAAAACGGTCAACACTTGGCAATTCATTGAACATAATTGTTTGACTTGTTTGCAAGATTGTACGTAACAATCGTGCAAAAACAATTACAAATGTTGTATATAAACCAATAATCCTATTGAAAAATAGAAGAATTATATAAATTAGCATAAATTTTTATTATTTTCTCTCTTCCTCTCTCTTGACAAAATTACGAAAGAAAAATAAAACTTTTCAGGTACAAAAAAAAACGGAAAACAATTGATCACTGATATCTGAACAGAAAAAAAAACAGAAGAGATTCGACTATTGTGTATTTTTAATCTCTCGTGTCCAATAGAGTAACAATTGTGGATTACGATAGATATAAATCAAACGATCAAAAAAGTCATTTTCAATTTTATATTCACGAACAGTTCGTAATAGATAAATATCGTTCAAAAAACGCCACAATGCATCAACTTCTGGTAATTCATTAAACATGATTGTATTTGCTGTACCGAATAATTGACCGCGAATGAAAGACGCAGCAACAGAAATAATTGAAATGTAGATACCAATAATACTACAGAGGATTTACATGAGAGAAAAAAAATTATATTTCTAAAGCATTAACCATTAGAAAAAAAATTGTCGAGATAGTAAGAAGAAGAAGAACAAGCTACTATTACTATTAAAATAAAGAAAATAAATTGAGAAAACAAATGAGCAAAGAAGTCGAACATATCAATATAAATATATATATATATATATAACAAATCAGAGAAAAAAAATGAACAGAGCATGCGGTGAACAGTGGTTTGTTAATTTTTAATCGAGCAAAGCTAACAAAAAAAAAAACTACTAAAAAACTTACCCATAACGAGTAAGGAATGATATGTTAGCTGGTGAAATTTTATCATTAAACAAAATCATAGTCATATAATTTCGGTTGTTAAATGAACCTTTGAAAAATACAAAATAAGTTAAATAATTGATTAATTAAAATTGTATATAAGTCTTCGATATTTCATTCCTAATTGATGCTATATTTTTAAAATAGATTCTCCATAAATGTACTCTTTCTCGCTCAATCCTATCTATAAACATCATTTTTTTTTAAACATTTTATCCATTGTTATTCTCAAATATATATACTCTACAGAATTCAGAAAGGTACAGAATCGATTGATATGCTGCAATACGAGCGTAGAAAAATATCCACATCCTACATCCATCCTATCTTCGATTTTTGAAATTTGAAAGTTTGTATAATAGTTTTCTCTATAGATATTCTAATAAGATTTTTTTTTTTATTCAAAAAATTCAATTTTTTTGTAACTCACATGATGGAGAAAATCTATATTCTGTTCGATTTTCAGACATTTCCCACCAAACTTCAGTACTATTTGGTATTGATCTTGTTCGATTAACACCCATTGTTATATTAGCAAAATATTCCATTGGAAAAACTAAATAAAATTATATAATAATACAATAACAAAAAAATGATATCATTGCGTTAGAAAAATACCTTTTATGAACGGATCAATATTCTCTGGTTTTGATTTCGGTTTAACATGTAAAAATCGTGGCATTAAATTCTGAATTGTAAATTCTCTAAAAAGAAAAATGCACATGAAAAATTTATAAAATATTAAAATCAAAACTTCAAGAAAAGAAAAAACCTACGTTGATGTTTGTGCATCAATAGTTCCATTAAGTATTTTAATAAGTGCATTTCGAGTTTGTTGATCGTCTGCAACAATATCAACTGTTGTATCACCTGCTACAACTGCTGTAATATCTTCTGAATCATCTCGATTTGGCGGATTACGTGTTATTGTATATGAAAATAGTACAGGTACTGTAATATTTGATCGTAAATTATTTACAACAATATCACGTATGGGTTGACTTATTGCCCATAGATTAACACTTGTTGAAAATAAATTTACACAACGAATATCATCCGGATTAAAATCACGTAAAAATGCATAAGCAGCGTCCTAGATACATTTTAAAAAAGGAAGCAAATGATTTAAATATTTAAAAAAAAATTTACTTCTAATGCTGGTTGGAAACTTGGTGAATAGATTAACGTACGTAAATTATTAGAATCAGCAGATGTAAATGAACGCAAGTCAGTATCTTGTGCTGTCATTTGATAAATTGGCTATAAAATCAAAGGAATTTCAAATGAAAAAAATAAACAAAGTGTTTTTATTTTCCTCTTACCAAATAACCACCTAATTTAATTTCAACCTTAACTTCTGTCGGTGGATTTGGTTGATAAAATGATGAAGAGAATGAAAAGAAGAGTAATGGAAACCATATTAATAAAATTAATAAAGCTAATAATGAACCACCAATTCCATATTTCGTTGCTTTTGTTCGAGGTACGCCACGTTCTGTTGGATATTTCTAAAAAAAAAAAATTAAATTTTTCATTATTTACACTGTGTAATAAAACTTAGACGTAAAATAAAAGTGTAATAACTGTTCAACAATTCAAAAGATTCATATAAGATTTTCATCATTTCATAGAATATTTTCAGAAGTTTTATTTCATATGATGTTTGAAATGACCGATATCAACAATCATTTGAAACAATAGTTACGAGTGAATTCATATGAAATAATGAAGATCTCATGTGAACTACTTGAATCGTTGAAAATTTATTGCAGTTTTATTCCACGTCTAACTGTTGCGATATTCTGTATGGTTTTTTTTTTTACTTGTTCTGCCCATCTTGCACATTTAAGTATATAAATATTTGAATAAATATCTTCTAATTGTAACCAATTTGTTAAACCAAGTGCTGTATCTGTAAATATCCAATCCATAATTGTTCGTAATTCAAGTAAAAATGGAATTAATAAATAACTAAAAGAAAATTATAATGAAAATCTTTTGTGTCAATATATATTTATTAAAATTCTTACATTCGATATAATATTTGATTAAGATAATTAAAACGCTTCATAAGAAAATTTCCTGCAATACGTTTTGGATATCCTAATCGTACTTGTATTGATGAATAACCAAAATAAATACATTTGAATATGTACCAAAATTGAGCGGCAACATTATCACGAAATTTCCTTTTAAAAACAAAATTTTATGAAATATTTAATAATAAAAACGAAAATTATTTTTCATACATTCGAGTTATTCCAGGTAAAACAAAAAATAACCATATATGTACAGCTATAACTTGAAATAATTGAAAGAAGAATTTACCACGTACATTGCGACGTAAATAAAGTGCACGATCAATTATAATTAATATAAATTGAACTAATAATATAACAAGAAAAGCTACAGGAACCTATAATAATCTTTACTAATAAAAGACAACAGCTACATTAAAGAAAGATTTGTTTACTTTATTTTCTTGTATTGTTTGTACAACATTTCCACCACTTCGTTCCTAAAACAAACATTTTTAGTTTTTAAATAAAAACAAGAGAATAAAGGGAGTGAGGTGCAAATAATAGAAAATTCAATCCGTGGGAAAATTTTCTTTTAATCTCCAATAACAAAAATTCAATCACTATATATGATTATTACCCTGTAGGTTTCTCTTAACTGTAAATAGAAGAAATTTTAATAATTAAAAAAAAAAAAAAGAGAAGATTAACTATTTAATAGTACATACACCGAATTGACTGTAAAAGAAGATGACAATAATCATATTAATAAAATCACAAAAGAACATTGGTGCATATACATCGCGAACAAATAATGCTTGTTTAAGTTGACGATAAAATTTTATAACTGGTTTCATAAAATAAGTATTACTAAAAACAAACAAGAGAAGAAAAAAATATTATCTAAATAAAATATACAAAATAAAATTGAAAAAACCAAGCTAAAAGAAGATGTTAACATGCTGCACTAATAATCTTTTTCGGTGTGTATTAAGAATCATACCTCATTTTGTATATAAATCTGTTTGTAATTTATATATATAAAATAAGTATTAATTTTTAAATCACTCACCTTTTTATTCGTGTTGTTTCTAGTGGATTATTAGATTCTTGTTTTTGTTCACTATGATCAACGTCTGAAATCATTGAATCTAAATATTCAACGAATGACATTTTCATAATATATTGAAATATTCTTTGTGAAAAGTGAAAATTTTTTACTATGACGAATATTATCTTTCTCAGATAAAAAATATACAAGGAAACTAAAAATTTCTAAATTTATGCTAAAATGTGCACTTTACTTGAGAATCTGATATCCTAAGAAGAAAAGATCTATTCTAGCTGAAATTATTGACACATTTGGAAAGATTCAGTCGTGAGTTGAAATTTTCGTTGTCGAAAGAGAAAAATTGAATCTTTTACATACTAGTTGGTGTTGTTTGTTCGGCTTTCCAGAGTCCAAGTTGCTAGATGAAAAAAAAAATAGAAGAAATAAAATATGAATTTCGATAATATTCTAATTTATACTTTTAAAATCGATCGATGAAGAAATAATGATAAAAGTAGAAGTAAATCAGTGACTGAAGCAGCATTTTCTTTTCGATTTATTCCAATAATATTTATTGCAGATAATGGACGAACGTCTGCTGCGTCAGCGTACCATGGATAAAATCGAAATTGAAATATATATTTAACTACAATCATTGCTTCTGTATAAGTTAAAACAGTAATCCAATAATTTCGTGATGACCGATGTGATAATGTTGCCCAAAGAAATATTGATAATGGTAGTGGCATTGATAACAGTGTACCTGATGTTAAATGATTTAGTATCATAGTAGAATAACATAAGAGTTCAGATCGAGACATTGCAAAATAAAATAAAGACTCGCATAAACGATAGAAACGTGAACGTTCACTTAAATCACTTGATTGAGATACGCTTCGAACTTGAACATTTCTAAACAACAATAGAATGTTATAGGAAGGGAATAAAAAACTAGAAGAAAATCTACGGATTTGAATGATCACCACCAGCCATTTGATCAATGTTGAGTACTGAATTCTAGATGAAAATAAGATTGAAAAATTTGAAGAATAATTTTAAAAAAAATAATTTTTACTTGATCAGTACGTGTTTCCATTCGCATCCGTTCATGTTGAAAAACTTTATCTTTAGATTTCATTTCAGCCAATTTATTTGAAACTTCTCGGTAATCACGTGAGTTTTTATTAAATAAATTAATTAAATAATCAACAATAATCCAAACAATTAAACGAATTTTAATGAAAATTATATTTTGTTTTGTTTTAGATTTTTCTTCTAATAAAAATAAATAAAATCATTAAAAATTGTACAATAGATCCAAAAAAAAAGCATAATAGGCTACCTTTAGATTCAACGGATGTTGCTTGTTCGAGAGTTGGTGAAAGTGGCATTACCTCAATTGTTGTTGCTGGTAGTGAAGCAGTTTGTGATGCTGTAGTTTGTTCTTGAACATCTGATTCAACAGTAGATGATGTCCGAGGTTCTGTTAGAAAAATAAATAAATACAGATGTTTAAGAGACAATCGAATATCAACTTTTTCAAAAAACAAAAACTTACTTTGACCAATGTCAGCAACAGTTTCATCTTTATCATTTGCTGCTAAAACTTGAAAAATCTATAAAAGCAAAACTTTTGTTTAGTTGTTTTTTTTCTTTTAATTTTCTTTGTTGATTAACAAAACCTGTTCTTGAGCAACAGTAGCTTCATCTTCTTTTCCTTCATCTTTTGGTTCTTCTGATTCATATTCAAACATATAATAATCACCCGATCGAATAGCTTAAATAATACAATGAAATTTTTCTTTATCTGCATTTTAAACAAACCTTCAAAATGTTCAGATGTTTCCATAAGTACTCCAGCACTTTTACTATCCGATTCATTTAATTTTAATTGTTGTTCTTGAATACGTTTTAAACTTCGAGTTATTTTTGATACAGTTTCTTCTTCAAGTACACGATCTTCTTCTATTCGTTTATATGACATTTCATTAAATAAAGCAGCACCTTGACTAGCTAATTTAGCTTGAGAACGAAGTTCAGTTACAATATGTTCCCAATAATAACTGCTAAATATTCGTTTTTGTAATAATAAAAATATCATACAAACACCATCCCTACAGATTAAACAAAATTATTATTTAATAATTGTCGTTATGATTTTTCATTGAGGAAAAATCAAAACATATTAAAATTTATCCCACATATTTTAAATTTCTTCTCTTAATATGTAATAATTAGAGATCTGTAAAGTCAAGTTATTTTGCTATTCCAATTCTGTCCTTATAACTTTTCTTGTAATACAAATACTGTTTTTTAGAGTCCGCCGAATCCGGAACCGATCCGATGGACTCAATTACTTTTCAGAACTCTAACTATAGATCTGCCTTATGAATTCATAGATCGTGAATCGTAACATATTAAAATCCAAGTCTTCTTTTTATCATCGTACATACGGTGATCGTCTATTATTACTCATTAATCGTAGAAAACATTTTATTTCTCGCAAATCTTTTAATCAATGTATATATTAATAAAATTTTCATTGTATTGATTTATTACTATTAAATAATTTTATTTACATGAAAAGACTGGCATCGGCAGCACTACGAGCACATTGTTCATTGACACCTAAAATTCAAATAACAGTTAAATAAATTGAAATTATTTTTAAGAAAAAGGAAAAGATCTAATCATATGTACCATTAGAGGATCCAGGACAGTCACTTGAAGGTTTAAAATGAGATTTTAAGCATGGTACAAACAAATCCACTAATGTGCAAAATAAGGAGGTGCGTGATGCTATCGTACAAGTTGATGATGGATAGAGAACTATACAAACCACCACCTAGAGAAAAATCAACATAAGAAAATAAAATCATATTCGAAGTATTTCGTTTAAACAAAAAAAGAGGAAGCATGCTTTACAAAAAAAAAATAAAAATGTTTCTCCCCGAAGACAATCTATTCATTCAAGAAGGGTTTAAAAAAGAGGAAACCTGTTGAAGGAGTATCGCTATAATCATTGAATCCTTGAATGCCTGATTTTAAACAAGTTATTGCAAAGATTTGTTGTATGAAACATTGAGTTGATAGAATACCAACACAAGCAACAACCTGAAAGTATTTATTTTTCATTTATCTATTATTATTATTATTATTATTATTATTACTATTATTATTTAAGAACAAAAAAATATCCTTCTTAATATTTTTCTTGACATACCTGTAAACATGTTTTTATAAATATTACCAAAAAGCAATAATAAATTAAATAATTCCATCTAAAAAAACAGATATTAAAAAAAAAAAAAACATAATGTGAAAATAATTTAACATACAATCGAAGCATAACTGTCACTCGTTTTGTTAAAAAATCTTGACCATACCAAAGAAAATAAAAACACGCAATAAGATAACCAAGACCAAGTAAACTAATACGTGTTGTACCAGCAAGATAAACAATTGCTAAAACACTCCATACACCATACATAAATATAGCATATTTTATATGATCAAGCCAATGTCGTTTATTTGTTACAAAATCCCATGTTGGATTATTTTTATAAACATCATCATCATAGATTATTTCACGATTTGATCCACCAGCATCCCTGTATACATGATCTTTTTCATTAGTTTCATATGCAAATACACGCCATTGTTGACAAGCAAATAAAAATTGAAAAAAATCAGCTAAAAAAATTTTTTAACACATATAAAAAAAATTTAATATCTATTAAAATATATTTTACTAATTAATTGTGTTGCTAACGGTTGATCTACATAATCAGGTAAAAAAAGCCAGTGTTTTAATTGTGACCAACCCTGTATGTTAACATTTGTCCATGGATATTCTAAAAAGGATTGAATATTTTATTAGACTTTTTAAATAATAATGTTAAATCAATTCGCATCTCTAATCAAACTAACAATAATAATCAATTATATTCTTCCAATGTTTTTATATATGTATTTAGTTTTAAATAAAAATATACGAGACTAAAAGAACAAACATTGTTCGAATAAAACCTAAAGATTATACTTACTATTATAAACCTAACTTAAGCAATTAACTTCTCAAAAAATTAGAACTTCAATCAGTATATTTACATCGATTTTCATGACTACCCTTCGTGAAACCATGTGTAATTACTCACCAAAGCAAAGAATTGGTGGTACACCAACAGCACTTAAATATTGGACTGAAAACGAAGTAATTTGAAAGAAAATATAAATAGGCCATATACGTTTAATGAATCGTCGACTTGAAATTAAAAAAATGCCAAGCCATATTGCATAAAAAACAGCTACTATATCAAGACGAACACCAATAACAATTACTATTGTTATATAACATATCTAAATAAAATATACCGATGAATATATTGATAAAATTTTTACAACATATTCTTACTTCCAAACCAAATCGATAGAAAACAAAATTAATTAAATATTTCAAAAAATCAATTACACCTTGATCAGCTTGTTGATAACTACTAATATCATATTGATAAGTATCATCATCAAGATTTTTTAATGCAAATGGTTCGAATAATATTGGAAAACGATTTTCAATAATATGAACATTAAAATGAACAGATAATTTTAAACGACGATGTCTTTGTCGATATCGTACAATTGCATCAAGTGTTAAAACAATTGTTAACAATATGTACATCTACGATAAAAAGAAACAATCATTTTATTTTTATTTTTCAAAAGAATATTCATTTTTTCTTTTTATTTACTCCAATAAATCGATCAATATTTGGTGTTAATTCAAGACCAAACCATTTTGCTGTATCATTAGGAATTACATTAGAATTTGAATCAAGTGTTCCATTCGGAGAAATCTTAATAAATCATTCAATTATCTTTAAAAACAAAAGTGTTTTTTTCTTCTCTTCTTACTTCAGAACAATTTCTAACAAAAATATTTTTTTCAATTATTTCTTGTTTTGCTATTTCTAATTGATAACACATCGATGCAAGAATATAAACACCACTAATAATTAATGTTAATAAACTAATTAATGATCGAAGACGTAATAATATTAAACCAAGTATTGTTAAAATAATTAATGATACATTAAATGCACAAACCTAAACAAGAATAAAAGCGAAAAAATGATTTATATTTAAAAAGAAAAATAGAAAATTGTATAGAATAGATTTGTTTTACTTTGAGTACAGAAACAAGAACCATTATAAGAAGAACAAGTTTCTGTGAATGTAATTCAGCAAAACGCCAACTATAATAAACTATTTGTTTATATAAACGATTTGCTCGAAAATAATATTTGTATAAAGATTCTTGCCAAGTTTTTGGTTCACTGTTTAATATTTGTTGACTATGAGGACTATTTAGATTTTCAGTATTTTCTAAATTTAAAAACAAAATGACCAATAAAAATACAATGAAAAGAAATTTTACGTTTTGCATATGCATGAATATCTTTTAATGTACCATTTGCTGGACCTTGAATATTTTTATCACTAGAAAATTATACAAATTAAACAACGATTTCTTCAATTGAAAAATTCAAAGGTAAAACAAAAGAAAAAGATCTCTCGTGCTTTTCTTTTTGTTCATGACAATAATAAATACTTTTGAGATTCAATAGACAGATCGAAAAGAGAAAAATACGACGCTTTATACTATGATCATATATCTCAAAGCTTATATATTGAGTGATAAAAACCATTACTGTCTATGTAATTAACTTGCTGAAACAACTCAGGTAAGAAGTTAGATATAAGATAATGTAAAGCCAAATGAGATTCAATAAAAACATTGTACTACTATCGGAATTTAAAAAGAAGACCGGTGGAAAAAAGCTTATAACTTTCGAACAAAAAGTCAAAGCGACCTGCGGTTTTCACCATTCGAAAGAGCAAAGCGGGGCACATGAACCTATGTAAAAATCGATGGGTCAATTCATAAAAGTACCTGTTACCTGGATTTTCAAATTTGGCACAAAATTGCAGTGAATATATCCATTTTTGATATTTAACCTCGGAATATAACTGATTCCAACATCA
>CAJNSZ010000002.1:2342361-2409084 GCA_905329745.1 Rotaria sp. Silwood2 | reverse complement strand
CCCGCTTCATCTCTTATGAAATCAAGTAAATCAGCCATTTTTTGTGTTCGAACTCGTGTATAATATTTAGCCATAATGCGCATATTCTACTTAATAAAAAAAATAAAAAAAAACAACAAAATAATAAATTTTTTTCTAATGCTTTTTACATGTTCAACAACACGAATTTTAAAATCGTCCCAACATTTATTTCCATCATCAGTTTTAGCAAAAACAGTTGTTGCTAAATCATCTTTTGTACCATTTTTAAGTTCATTTTCAAAATTTTTTAATACATCTTTCCAATGAATAAGTTCTTGAGTTTTAAAACGTTGTAATAAATCTCTATTTATTTCGACAATAAGTAAAAAAATTTATAAAAAGGAAGAAATAAAAAATAGTTCTTTACTTGTATTTGGGAATTTCTTCAAGATTTTTATCAAGAAATAAACGATGTAAAAAATCCGATTGTTCATTGTTATATGGTGATAACGTTAAATAGAGTACAACATGTTTTAATGCTTGTTTCATTTTTTCTTGATCTTGTTTTATACGTGGTGTTTCATAATAATGTTTATAATGTTGACAAACATCAAAATAATTTTTATCATGTAAATCCATTTGAATCATTAATTCATAATATTTTAATTTTAAATCCTTTAGAAAAAAAAAAATAAATTTAATTTATAATTCAAATCAATTTGGAAGCTAAGCAAGTATTTGACAAAGTCAATGAATTTACTTTAAAAAATCTATATAAAACGTTGAAATTTGAACCATTTAAATCTTCTATATTTAAATATTGATTTACACTTTACTCTAGAAATTCTTTAAATACTGTATCACTTTCCTCAAATACATCTTTTTTTATGGCTTAATGTTGACATAACAAAATTCAAAGTATTCAAATTTGTGTTTAATATTTTTTATTATTTGACATGTGATACAAACTTTAACAATCAAATAAAAAGTTAGGTTTACGAAGCCAGTTATGTTACTAAATGTTGCTTGAGAACATATGCAGTAGCTTCCGAAACTATTTATCCAGATTATTTTTCAATTTTTTTCACTGAAATAACTGCTTTTCAAAGATGAAAATGGTTATTAGTTTTTCTGGGATTGACTCTCTGAAAAAACAAATTATTCAACTCCGAGAATTTGCAAATAAAATTCTATTTGAATTATATAGAATAATAAAGCAAATAGTTNACATTTTTAAATTTTGAAAATATACAATTTTCAAAAAACATAATTCAAAGATATTTTAAGTGTTTTCATCGTTTTTGGTTGCTAGGACAGCCATGTCTACTGTTTATTCTCTTTACAGATGGCTCTTTTTTATTACTATCATTATATATTGTTTATTTAGTTTCCTTGGATTGACTCTCTGAAAAAAACAAATTATTCAACTCCTAGAATTTGCAAATAAAATTCTATTTGAATTATATAGAATAATAAAGCAAATAGTTCTCTATAAAATTAAGAACTGTGAATTGTGTTAGAACGAGCGAAGTGTAAGAGATTTTCTTATCAAATAAAAATTATTTTTTGTTTTTATTTAATTGAATAAATTGATTAACTAACTCTAAGTTGGTTGAAAACTTACATGTGAACTTTCGTCTTCGAACGCTTTAATATTGATTTTTTTTGATATAATCTGTGTTCGAATATAGTCGTTTTTAGCTAAACAAAGACGCATTTGTTCAAGTAAAAATTCAAGTTTTTCACGACGATCCATAGTTCCATAAGTTTCTACCTAAATAATAGATAATCAAAGAAGAAAAACAAATGTTCTAGTTAATAAAAGTGATATAGTCAAAAATTACTTGAAGTTCTTGTAAAATTTCTGCTGCTTCTTTTGTTTTACCTTGTCCTTCATAAATATCAGCCAATTTCTTTGTTAAACGTGCACGTTCATTTTCAACAAAGATCTCAACAAAAAAAAATATATATAAAATTTCAAAACTATTGTCCTATAAAAAAAAACATTCTTTTTTGTACCTTGCCCGTAGTAACATTTCGAAGTGTTTCAATTAATTTAAGTTTTGTATCTAAATCTGGTGTTTTTTCCACAAGTTCATATGCTTCTTGAACCATTTTCGTAATGGCTTGTTTTAATTGACTACGACGTTTTGATAATGTTATAATATGTTCATTCATTTGTTCCCATTGTCTTGCTGCATAACAGTATTTAATAATAGCTACAAGAACACGTCCAGTAGAAATAGCATCAGCTGCCTAGAAGAAAAAAAACTTTTATAATATTAAAAAACAAACAACAAAGAATTTTTGATGGAATTTCATACAGTTCGAGTTTGTTTTTCCAGTGGTAATAAACGATCAAGAGCTTCGTTTAATTTTGTTTCATCCTAAATTAAATTTCATAATTGTGAAAGTACAATTTTAATAATTATATTTACTTTCATTAATTCATCACATTCTTTAAGCTTTTGATCAACTACAGATGAATAATCGATCTCCATTTTAACGAGTCTATCGCTGTCACCCATCGTTAATTTTATTAATACCTGTAAATCTACAAAAGAAGAATGTTGATTGTTAACAAAACCACAATGAATTTATTTTGAATTAGTAAGTTCATGTATGAATGAATACGTGTGAAAGAGGAAAGTATTTGATTGGAGAACATATTTGCCAGTGTAATACCAAGAAACTAAATAAACAATATATAATGATAGTAATAAAAAAGAGCCATCTGTAAAGAGAATAAACAGTAGACATGGCTGTCCTAGCAACCAAAAACGATGAAAACACTTAAAATATCTTTGAATTATGTTTTTTGAAAATTGTATATTTTCAAAATTTAAAAATGTTGGAAATTGAATTTTTTCTATACATCAGCATTTCTTTTCTTTTTCAACGAATTTAAAAACAAGAAATTTAAAGAAAACAAAAAATGTCTTAATTTACAAAATTGTTTGGTAACAGATACAGATAGTGACATGAGTAAATAATCTGCTATTGGTTTCATTAACATATCGTAATAAAAATATTTGTTTTCTTGTTGTGAATAATTGAAAATCATATTTATGTATCTTAAATCAAAGCTATTTGACCAAAGTAGAATAGAAATAATTCTATTTAATTAAAAAGAAAAGCTATTTTCAATACAGAACTATCGTCTAATGAAATAGAGTAGATGTTTCTTCTAGAAGTTTTCGTTGCTCTACGAAAGTAGGTTTAGAATCGTATGCTATTTTTACAAAGAGTCAAACTGTTAGGTATGTAAGACTTCATCATATACTAAGAAAAGGTTTCAATTTTTTTCACGAGAAATATAATGATCAAATATCACGAATGATAGAGTTTATTAAGTTTTATGACAGAGTTTGTCCTACATCAAATGTGCTGAAGCGACATCTATGCTTCGAACGATTGAAAGAAAAAAATTAGCAAAATTAACAACAAGAAACTATCATTTAAATGGTTATTTTTGTATATTCATCCAATAAATATTATAAATGCAATCGTTGCAAAAAATAAAATAAAATTTGTTTCAATGATTTCATGAATTTGACATCATTTCTGAATGATGAGATGGATTATTTTGAAAATGAATAAAAAGATAGCACTGCTTTCATTTTTTTCTACATCATTCTCATGCGAATGATAGTGAAAGTGATCGTGCCGTTGACTTGGTGAATATGTCATTTGAGTATTCAATTTGTACTATTCTGAATCTGATTTTCTCTTTGTTCTACAAGGGGTAACTTTTAGAGAGCTGCAAAGGTGCAGATATTTTTTTGTTTTAAATGGAGAAAGATTTTGCACTTGCTTTTTCCATTTTATAATCTTATTCGTAATAAAAAAACACGATTTGGACTGGAAAAAATTAAAAATTTTCTAAAAATGAGTGGTGCTAACTTCTCCGCTCGATGGGTTCCGCTCTGGATGTAAAAAAAACAAATATACCTTGGAATAATAATAAAATGTCAGACTTTCAAGAAAACTTAGGTCATTAATTATCTGTCAGCACGCATGACCTGTAGACATATGCATACTGTTTTCCATCAATCAAACATCATACAGATTATTTTTGATATATGCCATGCAATATTTTCTATTAATTCTGATTTAGTCCATCATAATATTAAAACAAATGTTGTGCATTTGCTGTCACCAAATTAAAGGAAATTATAAACAAAATTTTTTTTCTCGTTAATAAATGGATAAATCTGTAATAAATTATCGAAGTATTTAAATTTAATGTACGACTATGTACACATTTGTTTGAGAATCAAATCTGTTCAACTTTATTTTGTATTTGCTGCAGTAGTTATTGCAGGGAACGGATTCCTAATTCAAAGAAAACATATTAAGTCAAGTTTTAACAGAAATCGTTCTAACGCAAATGTCAAAATCTATGCAAATCTTGCTGAAGTTACTCAACCGATTCGCTCATTGCCGATTGAATTCTCAGTTAAAGATTGGAGTGATATTCATTCTGATTCACTAACACAACAATCAATTATTGGAAAGAAAAAATCACTTAACATTGCTCAAGTCAATGTTCGTGCACTATCATCATCAAATACTGAAACAAAATTTATTAAAGCAACAATGATTGATGAAACAAGAAATTTAGTTAAACTTATTGATAAAGACATTAGTAAAGAACCAATCTTTTTTACTACTCAATCAGATCATATTGTTTATGATACAATGAGCCTCCTCAAACAAAATACTATATTAATTTTACATACTATACAACAAATGCAGTTTATTTAAGTTATCTTCGTTGAAATCTTAACTGGAAAACACGTTATCAATTGAATTTATTTGAGAATTCGAAACCTGTAAATCTCATTTGCTATGACCAATATTCGAAATAATGAACAATCGAGAGTTGATATTGAATCTGCAGAACTTTTAGATGCTGATATTAACGTGCAGATGCATCCAAAGTCGTATTATATGCCAATAAGTGTACCCAGCAGTATTCACAATCAGTTCCCAAATTTTGTTTATGGTTCCCATAGCTCACCACCCAGATCATTACTTGGACAAGAAAAAGAATTATCCAGTTTATATGTATTTTCTATCAATCAACCATTTTCAATTGATGGTAAAACAAATCATCCTTTATTAATGTTTCATCCACAAGTAACTGTGTAATAATATGCTCCTATTTCAACAAATTTCTATAGTTCTGAAGATATAAATGGTAAAGCTAAACGTGCATATCGTCTCTCCTCTGATCGTTTTCTTTCACGCGGTAATTATATTATACGTGAATAGGATCGTCTTGTTGATGAAACATCCTTACCAGATGTAGCCGTTAAAAATAAACATGAACTTTCAATTAGTCAAGATGTTGATATAGTTTACAAAGAAAACATCTCTTCACGTAGTTCGCATGTAGCAACTTCACTTTACGACTTTTTGACAACAAAAAAAAAAGAAATGAATGTGTGAAATTAATTTATCAGTGAAAAATTGCAAGACAAACTGTTGAGTTAAAATTGAATATCAAAAGAATTTTATAGGCAACTCAGTCAAATTGCTTACGCCGAATGCAAATATATGACTCTTTCAATAATTAAATATAACACAATGATAGAAGCAAATGAAGAAAAAAATAACAGTTTCTAAATATGAAATAAGCACTTTCTTCCCTAGATAAAATATTCATTCTTACTAATATCCGTTTTTTATTTACTATAGATTTTATTGTGTAGTTGATTAAGTAGGTTGTTTAAAACAACATAGAGAAAAGTGCTTATTGGTAATAAAATGCAATATTTTAATATCTCATTGTTGTATAATCAATATACTTCGAATAATTATTTAGGTTGAAATTCACAATAACAGAAAAAAGAAAAGCAAAACGAAAAACTATTTTGTTTTATAAAACATTCGTATTGAAATAATGCATCTTGAAGAAAGATATATATTACATGCTACTAAGGCTTTTGATTAATCATGGTTACGATATAGTGCTCAGATATGTAAGTTTCTATTCCAATAGTTTATTATCCAAAATATTGATCTGTATCAGAATAAAAATCATGACTTTTTCTTTGGTAATATTGTAGCAAAAGAACAGTATCATTAATTCTAATAATGCTTGTCGTCTAGATGGAAAATATCTCATGTGATGTATAGAGAATGAAAAGAAAAATAAATTCTGTACCCAATAAGTACTAATCCGATATGTTGTTTTTTCTTGCAAGAATAGAGATTCTTTGATAAAAATACGTAATACACTAATATATTACTTGATAGTTTCTCTTAAATATCTCTTTAGGATTCTGAATTATTGTGTACAGGAGAAAAAAATTGGTTGTTTTAAAAAAAAAAAAAACTACTATAGAAAATCATTTTTAGCCTCGAAGAATAATTATTGAAAATTAATAACATTTCTTCTCTTGGGACAGGAATATGTTCTTGAGGACAATATTGATATTATAACATAACAGATGAAGTGTTGAAATTATCTAAAATAGAATGTTCTTTACAAATGGATTCGCCACCTGATGGTTTCATCAAATATATGTATTGCCCGCTACTATATCAACGCCATACATAAACTGGCGAAGCTTTTTGTTCTGTCCAAGTCATCACGATGATAAAAGTAATATATCATTGACTTTTATCAAAAGAAAAGGGTAAATTCCCACTCATTTCTCCCTTTTTTTTCTCTCTCTCTTATAAATGGTTATGTCTTACAGTATCCTATCACCATTAGATAGCATATCGAGCTACTACTCATTTGAAGATGAAATCTTTCTTACTTCTATGTCTATTAGCTGTACATACTCTAAGTATCAGCGGCTTCTTAGACATTAGAAAAAAACCCGTAGTAACTACTGGTGACCATCGTGTACTTGCAACCGTGAAGATTTATTCAAATCTTGCTGAAATCATTCAACCTCTTGGTAAATTACCAATCGAATTCTCAAATGAAGACTGGAATGATATTCGTTCTGATTCAGTAACACTTGTCGGCTCTAATGTCACGGTAACACAACAATCAATTACTGAAAAGAAAAAATCACTTAACAATGCTCAAGTCAATGTTCGCGCACCATCATCATCAAATACTGAAACAAAATTTATTAAAGCAACAATGATTGATGAAACAAGAAATTTAGTTAAACTTATTGATAAAGACATTAGTAAAGAACCAATCTCTTTTACTACTCAACCAGATCATATTGTTTATGATAATGAACCACCTCAAATAAAATACTATGTTAATTTTACATATGATACAACAGATGCAGTTTATTTAAGTTATCTTCGTTCAAATCTTAACTGGAAAACACGTTANTGAAAGAAATGCCATAATGATTTTAGCGATAGTGATGATGATGACAAATGACATGTTTTACGTAGACGAAAATTAAAACAAATAATTTCCTTTAAATTTTATTCGTAAATAAATGTAATAAACTTTGAAAATATCATAGATTTACCAATGAATTAATGAAAACGGACTATGCATTCCACTTTGATTCGTTCTATTAAGAATATACATTGGATGACTCAAAAGTTCTGAAAATCATCTTCGATTCTTGCTATTTGACATGATTGAAAACTTTCTCTTTAACTTTGAAATAGTGTTAGAACTGGTCGATATGTTGACCAGATTGAACGCTTATTGTTTGCTTTTGGCATTCTGAAGGATCATTCTTTCAAAAGATATATTTTTAGCGGGATAGGATCCACGTTCGATTGTATATTGGTACGAGATAAGAATTTGACTGTACAGCAAAAGAATTCATACGGGATTGTGTGATGCATAAGATAAAGGCCATGTATTGTACAGCACAAAATCTGAATTGGTGAAGCGCTTTAAAAATAGTAGAATCTTGTTATAAGATGATTCAAGAATTGGACAACCGGAAACCAAAATCATTGAAAAAATATATTGAAATCGTTCGTACATTACTTGAGGAAAACCTATATAATATTCGATACATAGTATTTGAGACTGATCTGTCTTACGACACTATTAGCAGATTCATTTATGAAGAACTGAAATTAATAAGTTATGCACACGATGAATGCCATATCAGCTGACCGAAAATGTAAACAATAGCGAATTAACATATTTTAACAAAATCTTGCCAAATTAGAAATCAATCAATGGCTCCTATGTGAAATTATTACAGTGGAAGTATAGCATGAGTTTATCATCGTAGCATTGATTCGAAACAACCCACTATAACATGATAGTCTGAAGAGGTAAGTCCAGTAAGAGTGGTTGGGTGAAGGTAATATAAGCAACAGAACATGTTTGCCATCTTCTATAGTGTAATACGACCAGAGCTTATACCCATGGTTGAATGCAGCATGACAATATCTGATACCTACTACAAAGACACTTGCTCGAAATCTTTGTTTAACGATGTCAGAAATAAGGCCAAAATCTAGTTTATACACCATAAAGTTGCACCGTGACAATGCACGACTTCACAAAACGGAAGATACTAAAACATTCCTTCGAAGCAAAGGCATGATTGTGATGCCTCATTCAACTTATTTTCCTGACTTCGCCTCTTCTGAGTTTTGATTACTTGGAACAGCAATTAAACAGCTGCCTTGATTTCGAATTTTAATAACAAGCTGTAACTGAGGAGCTTCACGCCACACAATATTATGAGTTTCAAAAGACATTTCATAAATAGGTTGATCGAACGAAATTCGGTATAACAAGTAAGCGCGAGTACTTTGAATATTTAATGAAATAAGATTTTCGAAAATATTATGTATTCAATAAAAACATACATATTCCAAGAACATTTGAATCACCCTATATATAATCATCATTTAACTCAATGTGAAATTAAAATAATTAAATAATCTATTGCATTTAGTTTCCTTCTATTCTTAATCTTGATGAGCACGTACAAAGAATTTAGCTTACCATGGAAGAATTCAGGCTAAAAAATAGATTTTTTCATACGAAGTAGTGTAAATCTAACATGATCTATCGGAAAAGTCTTACTGGACTTTTTGTATCGATCGACAAAATTCTATCTTCGGAAAACAAAGTAAATTCTTCAACTTGAGTAAACATCTTGGTATGTAGAAAATTCAAATCAACAAGCTAATTATTCATGATTTCGAAAAAACAATTTAGAAATTTATATTTCTCATCACGGAGGATTTTTTGGTCAAGATTTATCGTATATCGCTATTCTTGCCAAATAAGCTTCTTCCAACTGGAACAACAAAAGTCAAAAACTTCGAAAATACCAGTTCAATTACAATTGTTTATGTAACTGTCTTAGGTTATTATTATCAACAGTTATATTATTAACTATTCTGCATATGTGCTTTAATCGTAATACAACAAATAAAAAATTTTGCAGTTACTAATTACGGAGAACTTCTTTGCTCTATAAACAATTAATTCAATATTATATTATTGCTTTACACCTATATCGAAATACTAGCATCTAAACTTAACAAACAAGACATTCGTGTCTAATCACAAGAGTACAAAAGATAAATAATTCTTGAATAATAAAATAGTAGTGTTCACAATTGCAATCGTATAATTAGACTATTATATAAAAACTTCGTTTAAATTTATTAAACAATTTAATACATTTTTTTTTCCTTTTACTTTGTTACTAATAAATTGTTTATTTTCATATATTCAACAATAACTTGTGCAAAATTTTGTGCATTCATACGTTTATTTCTTCCAGTACGAATATCATAAGGTAATTCTATTTGAATTGCATTGATTTTTGAAGAATAATTCTGTATGATATAACCACCATGAAAAAATACACGAGATCCTGGTTTAGGATTTGCTAATGATGGATAAGCAACACCTAATTCATGTCGTTCAAATATTGATCCAAATGATGTTTGACCACGAATAGATTCATTTCGATTTGATTTACATAATGATTCAATTGATGTTTTAAATGATGGATCAGATAAATCATTTTGATTTAATTGATTACTTGATAACATATACCCAATCATTGAATAACTCAAAAAAAAACAATGAAACAAAATTTTATTAAATAGATCAACGTTTTTTTTTTTTTTTCAATTCATTTTAACTTACTTTCCCTGAGCATGTCCATGAATATCAATAAGAAGACCTTTACCAAATAAATGATTAACTTGATTAATTGCATCATTTAAATTCATATGATAATTCTTATAAGCAGATATAGCTTCAGGATTATTTAATGTACCTTCAAGAATTTCTCGATTGAAATCAACTTTTTTACGATGCCATTTACCAATAATAATAAATGGTTTTAAATTTCCTATTTTATTTAATTCATTTATTACATTTTCAGTAAATTCATCTGTACGAATATCTTTTATAACATTTATTTTACAATGCTCTGCATCATGAAAACTATTATTTGTATTTAACAAATGAATATAAACTTCCTTGGTTCGATCAGGTACATTATCAGGCATTAAACTTCCACCATGTGGTACTGAAAGTATAATGTTAACATTTCCATTGCAATGATATTTACAAGATGATCGATAACCATCAATATATTCCAATGTTTCTTGTTCCATTGATTTAACAATAAACAATAATATAACAAAATTAGATATATATACGAAAACAAAAAAGAAATATATCAGTTAATATTTTACATTATCTATAAAAATTCATTAGAAAAATGGCCAAATAAAATTATGTTTATTAAAAATATCTTTAAAAATATAAAAAACAAACAAAGTGAGATTCAAAATATTTTTAATAATATTTGCAAATTAAAAGGACATTTTTTTTTGTCTTATCAATAAATATGAGAGCAAAAAAGGCATATTAGAGCGTTGCATTCAATGAGAAAAAAAAACAAAACAATAACAGATCTGTATGAATAAATAAATAAAAACAGACATTGTTTTCTTTCTGATTGTTTAACATAGGATTTTTTATTCACGTTCTGCACGTATTATTGTTCGAATATCAATATGTTTAATTCTTCGAGCATTTTTAGCTAAATCAGTTGTTGCTTCCACCATATCTTTTAAAGCATATGATAATGTATGAAATGCTAAAATATCACCAATTGATTGTATTGATACTAATTCAGTACGCATAAAACGATTATTAGCATAAAGAAATTGCACTAATGATCCAAGCATTAAATCAACAGCATTACGTAAAGATGGTAATGGTTGATGAGTTTTTTGTTGATTTCTATGACAACAAGGAAGACAGATATAATGACTTTTAGAGATTGGTTTAAATTCAAATTGTGTAACAGAATAAAATGATGCACGACCATTTGAAGGTTTAATTTGAAAATTTTCTTTTTGTTGTTCATCCAATGAATCTTCATGACATAATCGCTGTAATTCAAATGAACCAACATCAACAGTTGCTTGTTTTTCAATTAATTGTTTTGCTAGTAATATAACTTGTTGAATATGTTTTTCAAGTGTACAAATATGTTCAAGAACTGGTTGATATGATTTTGTATTTGCCATTCGAAGTGATGTTGATGAATTATTTGACATTAATGATTGTTTTTCATATTCTATTGGTGGACGTAAAGAATGTGTCATAAATACTGTTAATGGAATATCAAGATCATTTTGTAATTTTTTTTGTTTACGTAATTCTGCCATTGTCCATGCATAATGACTTCTTGTTTCCATATTATTATTATTCGAGATAACACTTGCTCGACGAAGTTGCCATCTAAAAAACAATTATATAAAGTTTAGAATATATTCATATTGATTAGAGATCGATCAGTTCGCAGTTCAGATCGATTGAGTGAAAGAACTGTTCGGATCAGTGTTTCCAATGGCAAGTGTACCAAGCAGAAACAAAATGTACGGAGCATCTGCTACTTTTGATTTACACTCTGTTGTACACTTGCCCAGAAAAACAAAGTGTACAATGTACACTTTGCTAAAATAGTTTACACTTTGATTTCTTTGATNCAGTGTTTCCAATGGCAAGTGTACCAAGCAGAAACAAAATGTACGGAGCATCTGCTACTTTTGATTTACACTCTGTTGTACACTTGCCCAGAAAAACAAAGTGTACAATGTACACTTTGCTAAAATAGTTTACACTTTGATTTCTTTGATTTTTGAACCTTAAAAGCCGCATATAGTTTTAAATTAATTAAAGATAACGTTTATTTGTTCGCTAGAGATCAAAATATTTATCTTATGAAAGAAAACAATGACGAATATTATATTTTGTTTTTTCAGATTGTGACAATTTGGCTTTCGTACACTTTGATACATTTTGCTGAAAAAAACAAAATATAAAATACACTTTGCTAATAAAATACAGAGTGTACAGTACATTTTGCTTTAAATTTCCATTGGAAACACTGGTTCGGATAGTTCCTTGGAATAGACACTGATCTATCCGAAATATGCTATTCTATTTTTTGAACGATATTTCTCAGTAATAAAACAATGGCTTTTTAAACCTGAAAATAATTTCCTCAAAAATTATTCAAATATGTCAGTTCAGATCAGAAAACATTGCCAACAATTCCTCATATTTGAACTGGAGCTGAACTTGTCATCTCTAATATTGACTTGAAATTTATCTAGAATTTGTATTACGACAAAAACTCTTCATAATAGATAAAGGGAAAGAAATTTTAAATTTCTCGTATATGATTAATAGAGAATGTCGAATTCGAGTTCTAATCAAAGACTTGCCTAAAACACAGCAATAATCTTACAGTTTCATAATTCCTAAAAATTAAAGTACCATATGATCGGCTCTATTTATTAATTGGATATCTACACATTCATGAAGTCGACAAACTCGAAAAATGTATGAATCAAAATATTTTTTAAAAAAAACTGGCTTTCTATTGTTTTATCAAAAATAAATGATAGAGCTGATAGTTAATCTCTATTTTTCGATCTATATATCCTAAAAGTATTTCAATGTTTTGAATAGAAAATGAAAAATTTACCTAGCTTCTAATGCAAAATGTAATTGTGTTTCTGCTTTAAGTATTGTTGTACATCGATGAACAAATCGAATATTACGAATTATTCGTCGTAAGGTTTTTGATATATCACCATAACGATCTTTAACTTCTACAAATGGACGTTTCCAGAAATTTGGTTCATTACTTGCTTCTTCTAGTAAAGCTGGAAAACTATCTAAAATTTTTTCTGTTTCTGCAAGTATATTCATTAAATCAAATGTTTCTTTATTTGATGATATTGTTTGTTGATCTATTGTAATTGAATTTGTTGTTGATGCTGTTGGTCCAATAAACGAACAAAAATCATCACAAGCTGATTTTAATGCAACAGATACATTATTAACCATAGTTAATGCCTTAAGAATAATTCATTTCACAAAAAAATTAAAGTAAATAATGTTATATTTACCCTTTTTTTAGTTAATCTTCGAGCTGATATAGGTAATAGAAGATTGGAAATGAAAACATGAATAAATATTCCTAAAAAAGTTAAACTTGTTCGTGCTAAAACTGCTTGTCTTGATCCTTGAAAACCTTCTTGATGAGAAAGAAATGTTATTATTGAAGCTGATTGTCCACATACAACAGCAAAATATTCTTTTTGTGGATCTGTTTTAATATAACCCATTAATGCAACAAATAAAGATATAAAAATTCCAATAGCAAGTTGATTTTGTGCAATAAGTACAATAATGTAAGCATAAGTTGAACCAAGTAAAACAGCTACTAAACGATGAAATGATAAACGAAGTGTACCACCTTCTGAAGACTCTGAAACAAGTGCTGTTGTCATCGGTGCCCAATATACCCAATTAGCTGCTTGTAGACGTTCACGAAATGTTAGTGCAACAATAGCCGATACAAGTACACTTAAACTTGTTTTTATAGCACGTACAAATTTACCAAACGATGGTCTTAATCCAATATAATTAGCCAAATGAGAAAATATTTTATTACAATTAAATAATTTTGTTGTCATAGATGAACTTATTGTTTGTTCAAGATTATTATCAAGACGAGTACCTGGTGTTTCACTTGTTTCAGCAGCTGTTATAGTTGAATGAACAAGACGTAAAACAAGTAGAAGAAATGTATTTAAACGTATTAAATCTGAATTTGACATAATCAAATGATTTGGATTGTCACGTAATTGTGCATATATTTCAAAAAAATGTTCTAATGCTTCTTCAACTTTTTCTCTACATGATCTAATTTGTTCAATATTTATACAACTAGACGATAGTATTGTATATGGCAATGAAGCATCCAATAAATTAAATGTTGAATCAATAAGAAGACATATTGCCTAAAATAATTAATTCTATTTAAAAAAAAGTTTTTTTCCTAAATTCTAATCAATTAGCTGATTGAAATCAGAATGAAAGCGAAAAGTAGCCATTGTGAAATTCATTACTATGAGAACTCTATTAATAGATACCAACATGATATTGTTTCGAATGAAAACGAATTGATTGGTCGTTTTATTTTCTTTTTAATTCAGTATTTATCATCAACTGTATTCACAGCTGTCATATATATAAAATCTTTTGTTCAAAGAATATCGTGGCTAACTATTGTTGACGTTGTCGTTTCAATTATCTCGAAGCTAGGAAAAAAACGAAGTTCAGAATAAATTGTCTTTTCCTACTCATGAGATCAAAAACAAAAATCCAAAACATTAGACGGTTTTCTTCACGTTTATATCAAAAACACGAAAAAAATGGCATTTCTGATGATGATGACACGAATAAAAAAAATTGATGCTTTTTCAAAATTTATTGATGAAAAGTGACATTTTAATTAAGAAAATGCAGTGAATTTCATTTTTAATCAAAATCATGTAATGAAAATGTATATTTTAATCGATGAATTTAAAATACGCATATTTCTTTTTTTGTTCTTTTCATCATTTTAATGTAATTTTTTTATTCTTTGACTCCCTGAATTGTCTCATCTTAAACAAACGTAAGATTTTATTCAACATTGGAAACTAGATAGTATCGATTCGATCTTGAAGTTTTAATTTCCCATTCTTGAAATCATCAGGGCTGGAAAGGGTTGTGCTTTGTACCGCATTAACAAAAATGAATGCCTATCATTTGCCGTAAGTTGTGGTTTCTTGAATCAATTCTGGTGATCAAGTAGGGATTTTTTTAAATATAAGATATACTATATAAATCATAAGCCAATACTATCCTAATATTTATATCATATTATACACGTGTTTAACAACTCAAATACCATGTTATTGATAACAGTTTAACATTGAAATAGTAGCTTTCACAAAGTATTTTTTAGGTACGATAGCTGACTAATTATAACTATACTATAGTGTTTATGTTTGTATCGTCGATCAAATATCTGTTATTCATTAGTTTTATAACACTTCTATCATTATGCTTATTGCTAGTGCTTCTTATTAAATATTAGTGCAACTGTCACAATCAATAAAAGTCTTTGCTCTATTTCTTACAAAAATTCAATACGAAATAAAAGATAACTTTCTTATTACTAGGATATCGACTAAAAAAAAACTCGAAAAACATAGTAATCATTCTACTTCTAGAAAACAATTACACATTTTCTATCCTGTCAAAACATACATTGAATGATGATAATAGGAAATGATGTACAGATGTCAGCTATCAAAACGAGAATTTTGTTTTTACTTTTAAACACAAGAAAGTTATTTTTGGTAATTCAAAATATATTTTGTTTACCAGATTAATTACAAAATTCATTAATAATACATTCGTCTACTTTCATCTTACTTTGTTTTGCAGAGTACAACTATTAGCAGTC
The DNA here is from genome assembly GCA_905329745.1 of Rotaria sp. Silwood2. Lineage (NCBI taxonomy): Eukaryota > Metazoa > Rotifera > Eurotatoria > Philodinida > Philodinidae > Rotaria > Rotaria sp. Silwood2. The sequence continues at coordinate 2,393,365 of CAJNSZ010000002.1, read as the reverse complement.
GTTAGTTAAAACTGCTCAATTTAGACTTGTTCTCGAATGTTATTATGTCATGTAGTAGTGTGATATATCTTATCCTAAAAAAAAAAATCTCTTCGTGATCATTAGAATTGATCTTGATTGATTGATTATCTAAAAATTTGAATATGATGCTAAAGATTGATTAAAGAAATGAGAAATCCTGGCGAATGAGACGTAATCGAAACAAAAAATCTTACATCAATTAATTGTCGTTGACCAACAAATGCATGATGATGATGATCTAATGATAACATGCCAGTAATTGTTCTTTGTATTGAAGCAAAACCTGTTACCCATACTTCTAAACGTAATTGAAGTGTTGATGGTTGTTTATTAATAAATTTGTTAAAAAATGGTATGTAAGAAACGATATTTCTTATAAAATTTAATAATTTTAATAATATAAAATATGGTTCAAATGAAATTTCTGTTAAAGCACGTTCCGTTTGTTTTAATTCTTCAACAACAAGTGAATGTAAATCTTCTATATCACTTTTAAGTAAATGATCATCTTTTAAATTTTCAAATGATGTTGAATAATTATAAGGATCATCTTCATGATAAGAATTTTTTGGTATATCAATTTTATCTTCATCAATAGTGTTACTTTTAAGTTTTCTTTGATTTGTTTTATAATCATTATCATCACTTAAATGTACATTATGATATTCGGATATAAGTAAAACAATGGCTGTTATTTCACGTCGTATTTGTCGAGCAATAAATCTCATACGGCTTCTTAATTCACGATGTGCAGTTGGTAGAACAGGTAATGGAATACATAATGCAATAATAGCTAATGCACCACCTATTGATAATGATGCCCATGCATGAAGTACATAGAATGTATTTATATAAGGTTTATTAAACCATTGCACAAGTATAATACATGTTGGTAAAATTGAGAAACGACGAACAATTGCTGGTAAATCTGTATATACGATAAAAAGAACAAAAACATTAGTAGCACCAACAGCAAAATAAACATTTCTTGGAAGAAAATTAACAATAATAAGACAATAAATTGCAGCAATGGCACCACCAAGAAAAAGACGACTACTTGCTTGAATTGTGGCACCAAGTGTGTTTTGTATTGCAACTATGAAACCAAGACCTAAAAGAACTTGACCTTGGATTACTTTAGAAGTTATTGGAGAAAGAGTAAATGCAGCACAACACTAAAATTGAACACAAAACAAAGATATATGCATATATGAAATACTTTCATTATTAACTTACAGCAATTCCGAATAGATTTCTTAGAGCAAAGATTATTCGAGCTGAAAATCTTGGTAACAATGGATGCCAACATGTGAAGCGTGGTAAATATTGATCTGATTGTTTTACAGATGTCATGGCGAAAACTAATATGCCTGTATCATCTACAATTATGATCTATAATATATGTAGATCAGTAGTAATAAAGTCATTAGCCTACTATATTGTTTCGACAAAAAACAATGGAAAGAAACTTCTGTCATTCTTCTCTTTTTTTTTCCATTCCTTCATTGTCAGTCTATTATTATAAGTCAAATATGACTCATATTCTATTCTCTTGTGTTTTTATAATTGAATAAGAACTAGGATTTTTTTTAATGTCCTTTTTTTTTTGCTTTAGTTTCTCTTTCCTAGTCGGAGGACCAGGTAGATATTAATCATTGTTTTATCAAAATGTTAGACGATCCAAGGGGAAATCAAGGTAAAACTTGAGAAGGTAAGGAATCGAAGAACAGAACGAAGGCTATATGTTGTTACCTTTGTGCTGATAGTGCCTCATACGAAAGGAAAAACACAACTGTTTTGTTTTGTCTAACAATGTTTTAGTGTTTTTTATTTTTATGATAAAATGTCACTTTACCTTATGAAAGATTTCTGTGTTATGTTTGTTTTTTTTTTTTTATTTCAGCTTTTCTTTTTCATTCGTAAACAACTAGTTTCAATTAATTCAACGCTAGGGAAAAAAGAACCTTACGAAAAGATTAATGGCTGATCGACCTACAAAACACGGTCTTGCAAAAGAAGCATTTGATAAAGTATGTAAAAAGTAATAGATAAAAATTTTTTGATTATGATAAAGTACTAAATTTTTACATGGTTAAACGACACTTCGAACTCTTCGATATAACTTTGTTTATGTGTTTTCATTTGTGTCATAGTTCATTTAACTAACACAACAGATAATTGGATTTAATCACATTTGATTAATATGCAAGTACCAAAATAAATAATTATCGGTTAGAATTCAATTTTCTCTCTTTCTTTTATTCAATAATTTCTAGAAGTATTTTATTTTTAAAAGGATCCTTTTCCTTTTTATCTTCTCTATTCACATGCGCATAGTAACATGTTTATAACATGCCTACATGTAAGACATTTTCTCTCTCTCTCATTGTCTTCCTTCATATATGTTTGTAAATATAATCGATTCGCGAAAGTGAAAATCAAATAGTAGAAGACAAAAAAAAACACAGAAAGACTTATACATAACATTCATCGACTAAACATTCTTCAAATTTCGACAAAAAGAGAAGTCTAAAAATGAATATAGTAGTTCGTGCTCCAAAATCTGGTTTTGCTCAGGTCGCATGGGAGAAGGTCGGTGATGAAATGATTCATTTTACTAAATGATAGTAATTTTCTACTTGTTGTTTTATTTTGATCGATAGGTTCAATCAAAATATGATGTTGCACATGCTCATGAAGCTTTAGAATGGATTAGGGAAATTATCGATGAACAATTTGACACCAATGGTGATATGGATAATGTTTATAATCAATTAAAAGATGGTCGAAAGCTTTGCCGGTATGTATTTATGGGTAGTCTCTGATTTGATTTCATTTGATTATCTCTGAGTGCAGTCTTAATATGATCGATTGTCATGATAGAAAAGAATAAGCAGATAAATAAAAAACTTATTAACATTTATAACGCACAGACATGTTAAAATATACAACAATAACAACAACAACAAAAAAAAGAATTCTTTGTCTTTTACTTCTTAATAAATTTCGCTTTTACGAATTTTGTTGTATTGAGTTTCTGCTTGTAAATCTTGATAGTTAAGTATAAGTGCATTACACTGTGTATTTGTAAATTGTTGAATTATTATATAGATTCTACTCAACCAATGACCATCCGAGAATAAATACTCTAAATCACTAATCATGAAAATAAGTGAAGGCTTATTATTTCCTTTTAATTTGATGAGTTATGAACTAACTGAAAAGAGATCTAAATGAGAAATTATCAAATGGGACCGAAGATGGAAGAGGGTAAAATGTCATTATATATATTATATTATTTCTATTTTTTTTTTTCTTATTTTTGCTTTTAGATTAATGAATTCTATTGTACCCAATTCTATTCCAAAAATTAATAATAGTAATTATTATACAGTGAATGTTTGTATTTTTTCTTAATATAAACGATTTTAGGTGAAAATAGTTTTAAACTTATGGAGAATATCGCTCGTTTTGCTGAAGCAGCTAAAGTTTTTGGATTAACTGACGCCGAAACATTTCAAACAGTTGATCTATATGAAAAAATGAATCTTCATCAAGTTATTGTTTGTCTTTTTGCACTTGGTCGAAAAGTAAATTATTTTCATTTATTATTCTACGAAAAAAAAAAAACTTTATATTTAATTAGGCTCAAAAACAAGGTATGCGTGGTTTAGGTCCAAAAGAAAGTGATAAAAATGAACGAACTTTTTCTGCAGAAACATTAAAACAAGGTAATATGGTAATTAGTACTCAATATGGATATAATAAAGGAGCGACACAAGCAGGCATGAATTTTGGCAATACACGCCATATGTAGCGTTTTTGTTTTAGTTTGAAGTCTTGTCTTCTTTTTTATCTTTTCATTGTCTATCTATGATTGTATTCATTTTTGTTCAGTGTTTATTCCGTTTGATTATGTATACTGAAAAAATTATTTTTATTCTTTTTCAAAATAAAACTACGTTGAAACATAGTTAAATACTAATTCAATTTTTAGAATAAAAATATAGACGTGAGCTTACTTGAGTCACTTGTTAATAAATATAGAGACGAATGATTTATACTTAAGTATACATAAAGAAAAAATGACAGCATAGGACGATAAGAGATATATTTATATGATTTATCTTCTATGGATCTTATTAATACGTGTTACTTGTCAATGGGAAGTATAAATGCAGTCAACCATGCATATATATACATATATGGGATATAATGAAATCAGACAAGTAGTCACACTTAAAACGAAATTTATTTCTTTTTCATAATATTGATGAAGCGTGAAAGGCAACAGATTGCAATAATAATTTGTATAAAAAAATTAATTGTGTTTGAATACCTTTACAGTAGTGCAGAAAATGATTCAAATGCAAAATTACCAGGGTAGATGAATAATATTTACCATTCTACATTATATTTCAATTGATATGGCTTTTAGTAGACAAAGATTTTTATTTCCAATTAACTCCATAAAACATTTTTCATGCTAAAAAATGTCATGCTTTTAATATATGAAATATAAATTGTGATTTATGACATAAAGATTTCATTCTATATGTCTGTAACAAGTTGCCTATAAATAATTGCACTCTTGGTATTTTCAAAATATTCTCTCTATTTTCCCCTGGATGAAAAAACCCTTTCTCTTTGATAAAAAAGTAGCGTTTACAATTCTCTACAACACCATATATGATGAAATCCAAAGATTGTTATACATATATTTGAAAAAAAAATGAAAAATACAGACATGAAAATAATCGTAAAAATGAAAATGGTGGTAAACATGCAAAAATTTATAGTGACTCAGATGGAGCGATTTCAAAAGGTAAAATTGATTTGTAAATAAAAATGATCAATAGCACTGTCTCTATCAATTCGTTCTAATATCTCGATCGTTCACATACAATTCAAACAAAAGTACATGTCACAAAGGTGAACTGATGTTCTACTTGTCAATAAACAAGTGTGAATAAAAAAATAAATAACTATTCAAACAAGGTGCATATCGCCATTACCGCATAAAGACTTTAGTTATTTCCCATAATAGAAGGTTAAAGAGGCAACCGTGATTGATGTGCACAAAAAAGAATGGACCAAATTTGCAAATTGGATGCTAACAGAAATGCTTTTAAGGTCAATGTGCGTTATCTCAGTAACAAATTAGTATACAGACCATTTTCATGCACTCATACCGAAGAAATATTAGTTACAGAATCTACGTGATTCAAATCCGTAAAATTATAGTGTATGGAATGAACTGACTGAAACTACCAATTGAGACTGCATAACAACAAAAGCAACATTAATAGACGAATTAAAACTTTCTATAGACAAAAAATTGAGAAAGAAAAAAATTTACATTCTGTACTTGATATCACTGTACGATTACATTTGATCCGAAAAAAAAATGGAAGAGTCTATATTCGTCAAATCAAACATACTGATTTGTGCAGAATTTCAAGCGCTATTTTTTGATAACAATTAAACAGTTTTGCCAATCAAACGTAAGCAAAAGGAAAAACGTTTTTGAAAATACTAAGAGTGCAATTATCTATGAACCACTCATTATATTTATGTTTGGTTTTGTCGATGAAATTCTTCATCAAACAAAACAAAGTTGTTTCTAACACTGTCAATAATAAAATCAAATATTAATACTTAAAGAAAATTGACCAGCGTTTCAACCCTTAATAAGTAAATAATGTAGCAAAAGCTTTTAAAAAATTGAAAAGTAATAATTAACTAACCATAAAATTAATTTTAATGCATATAGAATAACAGGATATAAATTGATTTGTTAAAAATAATTTCCAAAGAAATAGAGTTACATATGGAATTATTTATTAAGAATATTCAGAGTTTTCAATCTTCACTACTTTCGATTTGGCAATGTCATCTGTGACCTCTATCTTATATATATATATATATATTCAGTGACGGTTTAACCGTAGGCTATAACACTTCTCTGTTACGTCGTGAATTCTGTTTGAGACGCACCTATTAAAGATGCCAGGTGTTACAATGATAATTATAGTACATGACAAGGATGAGAGAAAATCAAAATCGAATGTAAAAGAAGATCCAACAATATATTTAATAGACAGAAGGAGAAAGTACAAGTGAATGAAGACGTGCCTGAATGAAGTAAAAAATATGGATAGAGTGAATGTAGCTAATGAAAAATTAAAATAAATCAACATCAAAACATAATGTGCGTGAGTAACAAGAGAGGGAGGGAAATTACAGAGCGAAACAAATACACATACATAATAAGCATCAAAACAAAACATTAGTAACAGTTTTGTTACTTTCCTCCAAGGTTATGGAAAATTTTAATTTTTTTTTCACTAGAGTTGAAATTCTCTTGTTGCATTCTGTTAGACGAAAGATACTCTTTCTTTGCGAAAAATCACATCATGTCATATTTCCAATGTCGACTGCTATCAACCACGACTGTATCTATATATATATATATTCCTAATAATCGAGAGGTTACAAATGATTTGTTCTAAATTAGCATAAAATATATTTAATACCGAATGTGAGCATCATAGAGTTAATTATGTTCACTCTCTAGGCCTTAATCACAATGTCTCAAAATATGTTATGCAAAATTTTTATAAGAATATGGTGTCTTCTGACAACAAAAAGATTGTCGTCTCATGTTTTTTTAGTCTATTGAATTTTTCATTGTAATCATTTTCTAGAAAATGTGTTTGACAAAATAAATTTTTGTTATAGTTACGCTTTTGTTCGTTGTGTCTATCATTTATTCGTGTTTATTCTCTGTTATGCTGGATTGAAATAGAAAAAATGCAACAAACAAATATGATCATTTTGTTGAAAATACATTCAAACAAGAAAAGAACAAGATCGAATAACATGAGCATAACAAGAACAAAAAAAAATTAAATATAGAAAACTTTTTTTCCAGCATACATTAAACTATTTTTTTGGTGGAGCAAAATCAGGTTGCATTTTTTGCCGTAAATATTCTTTATAACTAAGAATATCACCGGGCCATTCTTTTACTTCTTGATTTTCACAAACCCAAATTTTATCAGCTACCTAAAGAAAATATTCAGAAAAAAAAAACAAATTTTCCTTCAATTCTATCATTGTTATCTTGTTTATTTACTTGTCTGATTAAACGAAAATCGTGACTAACAAGTACCATTCCACCAGAAAAATTTTTTATTGCATCTGCTAATGCATCAATTGTTTCAATATCTAAAAAGAAATTCAAATTAAACTTAATATTCAATAGACGCATTATTTATTTCTTTTTTTACCAAGATGATTTGTCGGTTCATCAAGTAGTAATAAATGTGGAGATTGCCATGCTAACCAAGCAAAACATACTCGACATCGTTGTCCATCAGATAAATTTCTCATTGGACATATTTGCTGTCTACCTGTTAAACCAAATCGACCAATAATTCTTCTCATTTCTTCTTTTTCCGTTACATCTGGAAAACATTTCATCATATAATCAAGTGCTGATAAATTTAGATCTAATTGTTCAGTTAAATGTTGATGATAACGACCCATACGTAAATGTGCGTTACGACGTATTTGTCCTTTAGTTGGTAATAATTGATTATCAATTAATTTGAGCAAAGTCGATTTTCCAGCACCATTTGGACCCACTAATGCAACACGAGTATCAAGATCAATACCAAAATCAAGATTTGTATATATCCAATCCTTTAATGAAAACATTTAAAATTTAAAATTTATACAAAAAATTATTTTTACTTGATTATCTGAATAACGAAAAGCAACGCCTTGAACCATTAAACAAGGTGGTGGAATTTTTCCTGGATCAGGAAAAGCTAATGATAAAGTCTATTGAAATATATAAATATAGAAAATGAACAAAAACAAAAATTAAAAAATAATACTTTTTCTTGAACAACTTTTTCAGTTAAACCACCTTCCATCATTCTTGCTAATGTTTTTTCTCTACTTTGAGCTTGTGATGCACGACTACCACTACCAAAACGTGCAATAAAATTTTTTGTTTTTGTTACTTGTTCTTGTTCCCATTGATATCTTTTCATTTGATTTGTTTCTAATTCTTGTCGTGTTTGAACATAAGCATCATAATTACCCTAAAATATTCATGAATGTTTATTTCAATATTTAACAAGAAAAAAAAAAAAAAACTTTCTTTAAAATTCTAACTTACACCATAGACAAAAAGTTTCTTTTTTGTTAAATGCACAATATTTGTACAAACACCATTAAGAAAATCTTGTGAATGAGAAACCATAACAAGAATACGTTTATAATTCCGAAGTTCTTCTTCAAGCCATACACAAGCATCAAGATCCAAATGATTAGTTGGTTCATCTAGAATAAATAAATTTAAATTAAAGAATAAAAGAAAGAAGTATCTTACCAAGTAATAATAAATGTGGACTAACAAAAAGTGCTCGTGCTAGAGCAATACGCATTCGCCATCCACCAGAAAAATCTTTACATTTCTTATGTTGCATTTTTTTAGTAAAACCTAAACCGTGCAGAATTCGACCAGCTCGAGCTTCAGCCTAAGAAATAATAAAAAAAAACTAGTATTTTTGTTTTGTTTTATAAAAATAATAATATATTTACTTTGTCCGCGCCGAGATCATCCAAACGTTCATAAATGTCAAGTAATAGTTCTTGAGCCTCTAAAAAGATAAAGCAAATGATTAAACGATGATCAATTATGAAAGTCGAAAAGATATTTTATTGTGTATTTCTAGGTTTTGATGTTTGTTTTTTTTGCTAATATTCACTATGGAGTTTTGTTAGAATCATTTCCTTTCCCTCGGGCACGAATAGATCAATAATCTTAATCGATCAAATATTAATGAAGAAGAATAATATTACAAATATACCTTGAAGTTAAAGATGTATACAAGAAAAAGTATGTATTAATTTCATAACAATCTATATTGTTTAAGCTTTCCCGTCAAAAAAAAGGCAATTATTGTCAAAAATAAATATAAAAATTGATATAAGTACATGAGACGATAGCTCGAGGGCTGATTTTTCATAAATGACATGATTTTTTTTTATTAGGGATCTGTTTTTTTTCCAAAAATTTCCGTTATTTTCTGATTAACTGGTATGTTTTCTTTCAAAGAAGACGAAAAGTCTATTTCAATTTTTCTTTGTTTATGGTTTTTGATCGCATATCCTTGAATTCTCGAAGGATCTTCATTGTAATCAATGGTTTTTATTGGTTGAAATAGTATATAAAAATGCAGGGCATGACAAAGACTCTATTTTCTTAATTAAGTTTTTCATCTATTATCTGAAAGAATAGTTTTATAATTGAAATGTCACTTTTTTTTCAGATTTTTTCAACTCATTGAACTTTTCATCCCTTTTCTTCACTTAAAAAATTAGAATTTAAAAAAAAAAAATTTCTGTCAATGCGGTGCATTCTGACATGCTCTTTCAAACCAACACAAAATGAAGCATACAGAATGAAGAGTCATAGAGAATTTTGACTTTTCAAATGAAGTAGGCTTGATTAAACTTGTTTGTTGAATATCTCCCGCAAACATCATAATATGGGACTAAAAGTTTTAGCATAGACTCTCCACTACAATTCCAACATACCCTGAAAATTTTATACGGTTTGAATGTACTTCGTTCAAGGTCAATGTTTTGATGAGAAATGTTAAAACTGATCATATTTCATCAAATTTAATATTGATAGAATCAAAATTATTTTTTCAAGATTTAAATAAACAAACTACTACTTGTTTCTATTAAGCAACATTTATAATATCTATTATGATCTATAATAATTTGATCTATTTTTTTTTTGTTAAGATGTTTCTTTTCTAGTTGACGTTTCTTAAGGGCAATATCTTTCAACGATCAACATTTCTAAATGATATAAAGCTAATGAAATAGACCTTCTTATACAGAGACATTTTTCAAGCATCTGTGTTGATGAATAAATATGACATAATGCACAATCATCGTGTCTCCTCAAGTACTTAACATTTAATAAAAGACAATATATGACATTACTATTCTCAGCACTATACACAATGGCATTGAGCAGCTTCATATAAATGTTTCCTATCATAAGCATGTTAAACATAGAATTTTTAGTGATTGAACCGATTTATTTGTTTTCTTTTATCTTTTAAGAAAATGATAAACTCAGTCAAGATCATAAGACTTAAGATATTTATCGCATATGTTATATTGTGATGACTACATGCTCTGAATCACGATCTTCTATCAAACCAATTATGCGCACAAACAATCTTATATTGACACTCATCCGACTTTTTTTCTCTTGCTATGATAAAAAAAAATAATAATTAATTTCATCTGTTGTTTTTGGTATATAAGCATACTCTTCGGTTTTCTTCATTTGTTTTTTTCCTTTATATTTTATTTTTTCAATAGATAATATTATTCATTGAAAAACAACGAAAAATGACCAGTTCGTTGTACTTGATCCAATGTTGATGTGGCGACAATCACAAAAATAACTTGCCACTTGTCACTGTGCTTAATCGTATAGTGTGCCAATTATTATGATAAGGATAGAAAGAAGACAAATAGCTTTTACTGAATAATTTGTTTCAATCTCTGCCTATCGACAACTCAAGTATCACGAAATAAACAAATCCTTAGTTAGTTGTTCTATTCGATGTTGCTCGAGAGAATAAATTATCGACTCTGCCGTTAGTTCAAACATATTTTTACAATCGGATTAACCAAAGGCAAACGGCTTATCTCTCTCGTAGTAAACATTTTCTACTCCGCTAAACAACTTGTATTTATTGATAGAATCAACGACAACAACAACAACAAAAAAAATATGACGTTCATTAGTAGCCGTATCTCTCTAGTAAGATAGACTTGTAGCAATAAAAGATGAAAAGCAGGAAGAAAAAAAAAAACTGTGAGTTTTTGTCTAATTGAAGAAGTATTTAAAGAGAACTGACAAAAAAAGAAAAATGATTGTATGTGTAACATGCACACGCAGTCAGTAGCAGGAAGTATTAGTCAACAACTCATCGTTCTTTTACATTGCTTTTTCTTCTTCTTTTTTCTTCTACTGTCGTCCTTCTTCCAACAAAAAAAAATATGACGAAGAAAAAAACAAATGATAGCTGCTTTTTGACACGCATTTCTCATCAATTAAAACAATAAGTCATGAATCTTCTTATCTACTTTCTCGACTAATAAATTTGAAGTAATAATATCATAGTAAGTCCTATTGACTATATAAATATAGTGTTATTTTTTTCGCTCATTTCTTTTTTTTCTTCTATATAATCTCACTATGGTATAAAAAAACATGCATGCTTACATAAGGTTTTCTTTCAATTATCAGTTCTTAAAGTTAGCCTTAAGGATCGTATTGCTTTTTTTTTCTTATATGATGCGATGACACTATTGCATGTATGCGGGACGTGACATCAGCTTGTTAGAGAATATTTAGTTTTGTCTATACGCCTGCATATGAAAGCTAAACATAAGGCATGAAGAAGGACATCAGAATACTAGTGACGAGAAACAACATCGGTAATTCTTTTGTTATTTATAAAAAAAAAAAAAAAGAAAAAAGAAGAACACTCGCTTTATCATGACAGATATTATCGTCAGAACAGCAGATAGATTGATAGATAGATAGATAGATTGATAGACATATATATATAGACACAGTTCAACAAAAGCACCAGGAGAATGTCAACAATCATTGCTGTATATGTAACATAATTGGGACACTTGACAATGTGTGGTGTGTCTGTGCAGATAGAGTCCCATTTCTTTTTCTTATTTAGACGACTAAGATATTCTTCTTTTTTCTTCTCTTATTTTCAGGACATTCAATACTCATGCGCTTTTTTCTTTTTGTTTCCCAATCAATATTCTAATCTTGTCTGCTAGCTTTTTTTCTTCTTTCTTATCTCATCATTGTTACATATAACAATCGGAACGGAACGAAACGGAACCGGCGCACGTCTTTTTATGCCAAAAAAAAAAGAAGAAAAAAATCGAATTATTAACTTTTCTCTATATGAAGCCACTTATTACTTCACATAGATCTTTTTTTCTCTTTGCTTTCTTTTCTTTAATAATCAATTGTATGCATCTATCTATTTCCTGCTTTTACTTTTCTAATTCAAGGTAAGAACAAGTATAGCATCATTTATTGACTAAACGACTGTAATTTTCTGCACGAAGAACTTATTCAATTTTCCATAGACGGATAGGAATGTCTAAGCTTCGTTCATGCATTTATTCTCGATTCATATTTCCTCATTTCTTCTAGATAAGACGCATTTCAACAAAGAGAAGAAGAAAAAAAAGGAAGACTATTATTCAACAAGAAAACATTTATGTTCTATGGAAACCTCAAGACATAGTCGTGCTTTTCTAGCTTACAATAATCATAATTTTAAAAATAATCCATCAATAACAATACCAACAACACCAACAACTGGAGAATCACTAGTCCTTGATCATATTTCATATTCATCGATAAAAACAACTATTGAAAAAGTTCCATCACATCCACCATCTCCTAATCCGAATAATATTGTAAAAGCAATTCCAATGCCAGCAAAACGGCCATCATCAATCACTAGTCTTGTTCATTTATTGCCACGTCGAAAAAGTTTACAAACAACAGCATTAGCTTCACAACGACAAAGTCTTTGGATGAGTATAGCTAAAAATGCTCAAACAAATAATACTAATTTACCTCAATTTCCATTACGACAACAACAGTCAAATTTAATACGAAGAAAGCTTTTACGTTTATTACTTGTTTTTAGTTATTTATTGTCAATATCATTGTTTGCTATTGCTTTAGCAACATTCTATGGTTTTTTTTGGTCTGGTTATAGTACAACACAAACAACAATAGCACACGTGTCAACTGTTTCATCAATTGTTTCATTAAAATCAAATTCAACAATCATTGATATTGGTTTATCACTTAAAGATGTTAGTTCAAATAAATAAAATAAACGTCTATTTTGTTTTTTTTTCTTCTCTCTAGGATCTAGTATTTGAAGTTTAATGTGATAAATATTATGCATCATTCGATGTATTCATTCATCAATGTTGATTCATCATCCGTCCTGTAACAAGCTATTATTCATGGTACGGCAATTTTTCAGTATTTCTCAGTAAGATAAAAAACAAGATAAAATTCGAAGAAAAAAAAAACCAAGAGAGAAAAACAAAGGCAGAACTTAATTGATCTTATTCTTTTTTTAGATGTTTTTTGTTTTCTTTATATATAGACAAATATGATCCAGTGATGATAATTAAACAGTTTGCTCCGGTGATAACGATTATTTTGTTTTTATTTTTTCCTCCCAGTATGTTTTGTTGCATCCGGCTTCCGTTATTTTTTGTCTATATATGTACATGTGTGTTTTTGTTAATTAGTTATTTTCAGAAAAAAAAAACACAGATTCTATCACATAATTTCGTATTAGCTTACCATGATCATTACTTAAAGCTGCTAAATGTTCAGCTTCAGCTTCGAGTTTAATTCGTTCATGATCAACTTCCTTAACACATTCTAATGCTGTTTTATTTACTGGTGCCATTTCACGCGATAAATAGAAAATATCAATATGTTCTGGAATTGGTACCTAAGAAAAAAAAAGAAAAGTCAATATTGAAAAAATCATATTTTTAATAGAGTTGCTTAACTAGAGGCACTTGCTAAAAGATCTGATTTCGACAGGGTACATTAGATATTGATGAAACTTTGCATAAATGTTCGGTTCATAAAAGTCCATTAAAAAAAAAACTATTTTCACGCTTCCATACCTTACCATTCAGGAAATTTCCAGGAACTAAGCTACAGAACTCGGGTTGATTTCATTTGAAAAAGAACCCCTGATCACTTCGAATGAAGGCAAGAATTTTTCTGTAATTTTTACTCTGTTTTATTTCTCAGATTATCAAAATTTCAAAAGTCTAGAAATGGTAGGTATGACTTTCTGGAAAACTCAGAGTTTCTTTAGCATTGACAATTAATTAGAAAAGTCCTTTCTTTCATCTGAAAGAATATACATATATCTATCGATTTAAAAAAAACACCACAGTTCTCTGGTATGTAGTATATTGATAAAAAATGCAAAAGAAGTTTTTCTTTTATGTAGTCTTCCTATTATTACTTATAATGAAGATGAAACATAAAATATATTACATAACAATCGAACCACTTATTTATGTACATCAGATTGTTCTCGTATCAGATACATTCCTGTTTATAATTGACTATATGTTTGTTATACTATTCAGCAACATAATAATGGTTAGTAACTCCTCATAAGATATTATACTACTTTATTTTATGTGAAATACCTACTTTGAGGGTGTTGATGAGGAGTAGATCTATATCAACATCTTCTAGTCATTGAAAATCTTAAAAGTGTGTCTCTAAGATGCGCAAAAGTTGACTATCTCTGCAAAATGTTTGTTTATTTTGCAAATTTAAATTTACAAAAAAAAATTTACTGATTGTTCTAGACATCATTATTGGTCCAGATAGTTTCAAAGATCATTCATAACAGCTTCGACAATCGAAACTTTTTTTATGAATCCTTGCACCAAACACCTTAGGCATCATGTTCATATGTTTACCTCAAAAATCATTTTTGTTTTGGTGAAAATCGAGTTTTCTTCGAGGATGTGTGTGTGGTTATAGATCTTCTCTTACACACATATCTCAAGGTCTAAATACACACTCATACTTAGACTCGCTCACATCATCTAACTGTTGCAATTTCAAAGAGTAGGATGTTTTTGTTTCCAAAATTTTCATTTTCGGCGTTATTCTGATGCTTTGACATTTAATAATATTTAAGCTCTTTGAAAACTTTCTCATATGAAACTTATTTACATTTCCTAAAAGGAAAACTTTTAGGTAGAAAATAATCGAAGTTTGATTCGAAGAGTTTATTACATTTTGACTTACAATAGATTCGATATAAAGACACTTATAATTTCATTAAATTACTATAAAATAAAAGTCAAGATTTTTTTTTTGTTTCGTTAAGAAACATGGAAATTTATACGAGACAATTTCTTTTGCGTAAAATAGTTTCGTTAGTTATAGTTCTACTAAATTTTTACCTCTCGATTTCCAATAGCAGCAAGTATAGTTGATTTTCCTGATCCATTCAAGCCAACAAAACCATATCGTCTACCGCAATTCATTTCAAAATCTGCATCAGATAAGATTTCTTGTCCATGAAAAGTAACTGAAAATTGATTAATATGAACATCCCGACCACTAGGATGACTTCCGAGAACACCTTTAACAAAAAGCAGAGAAAAGAGATTTATAAAAGAATAATAAAATTTTTTGTTATTGTGTACCAGTGCATGATCGTGCTTCGGCATTTGCTTTTTCAACCATAGTTAATAAATCAAGATTTTGTATTAGTGATTTAACATTTGGATCAACATCATTTGTTGCACCATTTACTTCATTTGTTTTACCATTTGTTTCATTTTTTGTTGTTCCATTTACTTCATTTGTAGGGTTTTCATTTTCATTTTCGTTTTGAGTTTCAGCATCATCATTGTCATCGAATAAATCATCATTATTTTGATCAGCATTAGAATTATTTGTTGTATTGGGTTTTTTACTTGATTGAGCTTGTCGTTGTTTAGCGGCAGCTTTTTTTTGAAGATCACGTTTCTTTTTTGCATCGGACGGCATTTTGCTGACTATTAAATAATCTACAAAAGAAAAATAGTCCTAATAACAATAACAATAATAATTGTATCTGATGTTTTATTTATCTGACAACAAAAAAAAAGAAAAAGAAAAAACATTTTATCTGATAATTAAACAATATGTTCAGCAATTTTTCTTTGTATTAAATGTTCAGCATCCGATGTTAATACATAATGTTCACTATTAAATGTTAATTGTATTATTGTACCATCACTTGTTTCATATGGACCATAGTCTTGTATACATTTAATATGTGCAAATAATTTTTTTGGTGGCATCATAAATGTTGTTAAATCAAGTGAATGATTATTACCAATTGAACGCATATATGACGATAGTGTTTGATTGTAATTTGAAAAGAATTCTATTTCATCTATTGATAAATTATTTCTTATATGTTCTGGTAAAACAGGTCCTATTGACCACCGAAATGATTTTATTTTATTCATACGATGATATGCATATGCAAGTAAACAACGTTTTATACGTTGTATAGCTGCATGACGAATACTTATTGTTGGCATTAATGTTGGTGCAGAATTTGTACTATTATTATCTGTATCGGCTTGTACAACTGTTTGAACATCTTCATAATTTTGACGAAATAATTCATTTGCTTCAAGTTGACAAAGACGAATAGTTTCAATATTATAAGGAGGTAATATTGTATCACGAGAACGATCGAGTTCTTTGATTAATTCGTGAGCTTTAGCAGCAAGCATCTGAAAAAGACAAATTTATTTAATAATGAACAAAGAAAAAGAAATGAAAAAAAAATCGATTTTATTGCAAATCATTAAAATCATACGAACTATATCGACAATGTTGGCCATCGTTTATACCTTCTTGCTTTTTTGCTCAAATCGTTTGAAAAAATTCAACAAGAGAAAAAAAACGAAAATCAATAACCATTGTATGAAAAGGAAGAAAAAACAAGAAAAAAAAATCGATAATTTCAAAAATAGGAATAATAATAAAGAAGAGCCCCTCGTTTCTTTTTTCTTTAGTGATATAATAAAATAAGCAATAAAATGAAGAAGACCAACAGTAAAAAGATCGTACGCGTATACATGTCTATTCAGAACAACAAAAAAAACAAGTTTTTCTTTCGTTTCACACCCACTGCACAGGACCAGTACATGTCGAGCACACATAAAGATTTTTACCAATAAACGCTAATTTAGTTGTTGATGAATTATCAGTTTGGGATGATGGATTATTACTTTCGCCTAATTCTTTAAGTAAAGTTAAAATACGAGTTTTTGTTTCTGCATCAAAATTAGACAACGATGACAATGAAGGTGAAAGAGCAATTGATAATTTATCATTGTTTAATGGAATAGTCTGTTCAGACGTTGTTGATGAAGATAATGTACTATCGACCATTTCAGGCCATTCTAAAAAACAAAAGAAAAAGCAGAGATCATACATAAGAAATTTACCATCGAACATAATTCGTTCACCTTGCCAAACTCATTTCTCGTAATAATATAATATAGCATAACCTCTCTATAGTGAACATTCTTGAACTTTTCAAAAGTGTCCACTATAAGGAGGCTAGACTTTCTCTAAAAACTTTTTTTTACAAGGAATAGACGCGCTTTCATAGCATTTGAAGGGTGTTAGTGAATAAAAAACTTAACTATTGCTTATTGCTACTTGTCTATTCATGCATTTTTGTTCTTGGAAAATTTCTCTGGCTTGGACGTCGTTAGGTAGAACCCATCGGGTTGGTTCGGCACCAATGGACTCTACTCTATACATTTCTGAGATGAGCCGTTTGAGCAATGTGTTAAGTTCACTAGTGATCAAATTTAAAAAGCCAAAAAAAAAGTATCTGATTTCTTTGGGACGGCTATCTAATTCCGATTAGAAAATTTGATTGAAAGTATTAGACTCTGATCCGATCAGGTTTGAGTCCAAAAGTTTCAGACCCAATAGGCTCTTTTATTGAAATTGTTGAAAAATATGCACTATATAACTAATTATACGACGATGTATACTGTTGAGAGGTTCATTTTCAGATGTGGTAGCTGAGACTTCCAAAGTCGTCCACTATATGAAGACTTTATCTGTAAATAATAATTCTTTTTCTAATCTAATTGAAATTAACTAATGTTTCGACACAAGAGAAAAATATCCAAAAAATTCGAAACAACTGTTTGGCTCAGTACTAATGATGAAATGATTTCTACAAAGAATTTCTTCTCTTCAGATTGAAGACTGAACTTGAATACATCATTGCCAAACATAGGATTCGAACCCTTTTAAACTATATGATTAAATATCTTGACTAAAAATGTTATACCATTTTCATCGACATTTGGTTGTTGATCCGAAGCAATTGTTTCATCATGAGTAGATTTTTGTTGATTTGTTACATCTGTTGATGGCTTATTCAAACCACGCATAAGTAATGTTTCTAATTCGGATAGTTTTCTCTAAAGTAAATCAATATAAAATAGTATCAACATAATAATTTTTCTTTTTACTTGTAAACCTAATCGATCATGAGTTAATTGTTTAATATAATCATCTTTTTCTTGATAACGTCGATGAAGTTGTTGGCGTTGTTGTTGATATAAAGATATATAATCACCTATGTAGAAAAAAAGCAAACTATTAATAAGAAAATCAATTATTGTCTTTTTCTTTTATTTATACCAATAGTATCAGTTTCACTTTGTAATTGTAAAATAAGATGTTCAAGTTGTTGAGTTCGATCTTGTAAATCAGCATTATCACGCATTGCTCGATTAAAACGTTCCTAAAAATTTTAAATTATAAAAAAATTAAATTTAATCGAAGATAAAAAAAAAAGAATTGTTTTACAATAATTTTTTCAACAAATCCATTTTGAAGCTGATGAGTATCGTCAACAGCTGAACCAAGTGATGTTAATGAAGTTGAATCATGAAATTGTATATCATTTGTTGGTTGAGATTCTGGTTGCTGTTCGAATTGTAAAAGACATTGTCGTAATGTTTTATTTTCTTCTAATAATTCATTTAGTCGCTAAACAAATAAATACCAATGTAATATATTTTAAAAATTGATATATCAATCAATGTTCATAATAGATCAGATTTTTAAAAACTGGAAATATTTCAAAAGAATTCAGAAGAAATAAGAATTAAAGCCAAGTGTTAAGTTAAATAATTAACCGTTATAGCAATTAATTATTACTTAAAAAAAAACACGATATAGAACTTTTATAGATTTGTTTTGTTACAAGTTTTCGATGATGTAGAATCTGAAGGCGTATTGGTGAAGATCCATAGTTGTTATTATCTATTTAGTACAATATGTATCAGTTTGCCGAGCTTATCAACAAAAGTGTGAAAAAAATCTTTTCTATAACTCCTATCGAAAGATTAGATTCAGCTTTCCTTATTTAGAAGTAATCGATGGCATTAATGAAGATATTTCCATTGGTATATTATTTTCCTTTCCAATGGTTAACATTTTAGCAATGGATATATTGCAATTGGCTATACAGTTAAGATCTCCATGCTTCCTTCAAGAAACTTTGTCAGCACAATCCCTTGGGAACTGAAATGTGGAACTCTCATGTGTTCTTTAGCCTCATTATATTAATAAAAAACAGGTAATGGAAAAAATCTCTAATAGACTATAGTTGTTTTCCAAGAAGAGTCAATCGCCAGAGAATTACAACTTGATCAATTCACCCTGTTTATGTTGATCATATGATGGCTGTAAGAAATTCATCCATGACTACTCATCGTCCTTGACATCTTGAATATAAATTTTTATCTGCACCAAAATTAGAAATTGCACTGTTTAGAATATTCATAAGTGTATTGAAGTCATTCAAATTTTAACGAAAACTTTAGAATATTGTAGAACAGTCAGAATGATGTTGTTAATGCTGTATAACGTCGTTTTTTTTTCATTGTTAAGCAACACTGGAAAAGTAGTCTGACACATGTTGGCATCGGCTACTAACGTCTGTAATAGGGAAAACCGCAAAACTTCGACTTAACCTTATATAGACTATTTTCTTCGAAAATATATTTCAGTTTCACCTAAATCAATTTTCGTTAGAATTACTAAAACTAAGATAAAAGCGCGGAAGGATAGCTCTAGCTCTGATCTTTCATAAGTGATATGATTGTTTATTCGGCACCTCGTCTTTTGTGATAACTTTTGATGGTTTTCGTCATCACTTGCTTGAATTATATGCTGTTTTCAGAAAAAGCGGCATATATTTTATACTGTTAATACTTTTTTGGTCGTGCAATCCAGAATTCTCTGTGAACCTCCAATCTATATTTTTAATTTTTTTATTTGAAAGAGCATCGTAAGATATGATAAAGTCCCTTGCTGAATTAAGCTTTATTACTATTATATAACAGAGTACTTACGACCTTTTTTTCTTATCTTAAAAGAAGAATTTATAAAAAATGGCATTGCAGTTTGACGTATTCTTTCAAATAAAAAAAAACTAAATGTATGGAATGAAGGCCTATAAAGAATTTTAAGTTGTCAAATGAGCTAGTTTTCACTCTTTTTTGTTGAATATCACCCGAAAACATCATAAATTAAGACTAAAAATTTTATGTGACTTGAATCTACCTGGTTCAAGATCCATTTTTTCTTGAGAGAGCAGAAGTCTTAAATTTTTCAGTTTATTATTCTGATATTAAATATTGATAGACAAAGTATGAAAGTTAAAATAAATATTTTCTGAAAACGTGATAACGAAAAATAGAACTAATATCGAAATTGGCTACTAAATTACAAAAATTTATTACAAACAAAAAATTAACTTAATATTTCTATTGAAGTCTATATGAAAAACCTATTAATATACTTGTCATCAATTCCACGAGTCCTACAATGATTACAGTTGTTCTGATAACAGAGAAACACTTCAGAACTTTCGTTTTTCAATGATATTTAAAACGATTTACACGAAATAGAACACTTTTATACCAACGAACGGAATGTTTAATTGGTAGAATATTTACCTGATTAGTATTTTCTTGTTGTTCTTGATCGTTATTCGATACTGTTTGATGTTGTTGATGAGTTTGAATCTATAAAGAAACTCTTAAAATAATCGATAAATAATTCATAAAGAAAGAAAACCTCTTGTTCATGATGTATTGTTTGAACTTCTTGTAATTGAAATTCTTTTTGTGCAAGACGTTCATTCAATTGTTTATTTAAATATTCTTGTGATTGAACTTGATTTGTTAAATTCATATTGTCATTTGACTACAAAGAAGAAGAAAAAAATCATTTTAATTATTTTCTTTTTAAATTTCAATACTATTTTAATAAAACCATCTTGAAGTTCAGTTAATTGATCTTTCAATTGTTTATTTTGTGCTATAGCACGTGATAATGTTGTTTTATCTTCATGTATTGTTTGTAATAATTTTTCATGATCCATTTGATTTTCTTCTAATGGATATTTTTGTTTTTCAATAATAATTAAATAAAATCTTAAATTAAAAAAAAAAAAAGAATCATAACTTACGAACTTTTCCATTATTTTCTTCTAATTTAGCATTATGTGCATCTTTTTCAGTTAATTTTCTAGAAGAAAATAAAATTAAAGTCGAATAAGTATATGAAAATCAAAAAAACAAAATTTGAATACTTTGTTAATTGCTCATTTTCTAATCGTATTTGTTCAAATCGTTTTGACCATTCATCAATAGCATTTTTAAATAAATGATTTTCTTGAAGAAGAGAATCACGTTCTAAAACTAAATCATCATTGATATTATGATGATTAACTGTTTGATCATTATGCATTTCAGTTAATTTCATTTCTAAATAAATACACATGGTTATATTGAATATTTTTAAATAAAAAAAAAAAAAAAAAATATTCAAACCATAAGCTTGTTTTATCGCTTCTTGTTCACTTTCTAATAGATTGTTTGTTTGAATTAATTGATTAATCTAAATTTCAGAGAAAATTTTGAATATGTTAAAAATAAAAAAATAATAGAATCTTACTTTCTCATTAAGTTCTTGTATATGGCGTTGTACATTAGTATTGTATTGTTGATATTGTGAATGCATTTGATCATAATCCGAACGCATTTGATTCATAGACGAAAGAAGCTTTAAATGAAAAAGATAAAAATTTTCGATGCATATCTTCGGAATTGTTTACAAACGAAATATTCTAAAGCCAGAGCATCTTGAAATTAATACAAACTGTCCCAGAAAAAAACACTAGTTTCTTTTTGTCTGTAAAAAGTTTTACCATAAATAAGTTTTGTTTAAATTAAATCATATGACCGTGACCATGACTAAAGTTCGGTCATCACAAATCAGGAAAAAAAACATTGAATGTAACCATGTGATAATTGTTGTTAACTGTTTACAACTCACATAATTTATTATGAGTCTATAACTTTAGATTTGAACTTTTTTTTACTTTTATTTCTTCCTTCTTCCCTATTTCATAGACATTTGCCCTTCGCGGCGCTTTATCTGTTACTTCATAATTCATATTAAAAATCATTTCATAGTCTTCTTATACAATTTTGATATATTTAAAATTAGATCCACTGATACTTATTGATTAAAAGAGTGTACGACCAACAATAATAACACATTTGAAAAGATTTTTAAAATCTAATCTGATAACAATCGACCATTAACAATACTAGATTCAGCTAATGTATTTGGATTTTTATTTATTAGTTTTCGATACGCATCATTTAATTTTTTTTTTTTCTTCCTTGAATTAAAATAATTCGTTATTTTATTTTTTGTATCATCCAGTTTCATCGACAAGTCAAGATTTAATTAATTAAGCACATCATAAGTATTCTTTTTTCGAAAAGTGAGAACGTAGATTAACAAAAGACTCAAATCCACATTTCCTCTTGTTCAACATTATTATTTAAAAGCAAGTCAAAATATTACTATTCATTATATTTCTAGGTTAAGTTTGAATAGGCAAGTAGTGATTCTTGATGTTCTTTATGAATTGAGTCTTAACTTGTCAACAAGAATGGAAAAAAATATTCGTCAACGAAACGGAACTGAATCTTTTTTTTTTTTTTTTTTTTTATTTGCTTCAACTGATGGTCCTAAGACCCTAGCAGTACCAATAATAATACTAAACTGAATCTTTTTTTTTCAGGTACCTCATCAATTAAAGGAAAATGCTAATGATGAAACCCAATATGTTTTTATATGTCATCAGTATCGATAACTACTTCGTGACCAATCACACTATTATAATCAATAAAATTGCATGAGTTACAATAACGATCATCTCGATCTCTAACAATGACAATATTATTAGAATGAAAGAATAGATAATAAGAAAAAGTGGACTAAAACTAGTCCTCACAAGTCAAAAAACAAAGAGAATGAATTAAATGACAGGATATTATTCACACTCAACATGTTGATAATGTATGCGCATTTATAGTTTACACAATTTCAATAAAAATATATGAATACTGATGACTTGGAATATATTTTGTGTTTTGCATTGAAAACAAAATATTTTATTAGTACGAGTCTTTTTCTTTTAGTTTGAACATACAATCATAATCATTTTAGATTATTCTCTTCATCATTCAGCTTAATTTGATATCAAGAAGACTTTTTTTTTGAATATGGTGAACCAAATAGTTATTGTATGTTATTTTCTTTTTTTTTTCTAATTAAAAAAAGTATGAAGAAAAGTTTATTCTATCCGGATATCAAAATAATTCACCTAAATCAATAAAATAAAATGGTAATATTCTATAATTCGATCTTAACAAGAATTAAATAATCGACGAACAGAGAAATGTTTTATCAATCAAAGACAGAAAATTCGATATTCTAATTAAAATTATAAGTTTATTTACAATATTATTTGAGAGAAATCAAACATCTTGAAATATTTCTATTATGTATGGCTTCGAAAATCGATAAGTTACCCTATAATAATCCAAATTACCACCGCTTAAAAGACTATTCCTAATCTAAAATGATTATTTGAAAAATTGTGTATTTTTACTTCGTATAAGTAATTTTTTCTTAAAGAATAATTATTTCAAAAGTAATCTTTTTGATTCATTGATGAATAAAAAAAAAAAAGTATATTTAAAAATGATTGTCTCTTACTGCTTCTGATTCATTTGTTTTTAATGCAACTGTTCTTTGTAATTCCTCAATATGTAGTTCATATTTATTTGCTATCGATGGATCATTAATCGACTAATTAAATAAATGAAAATGAGTTTATTGAAATAAAATATTTCTACGAACTTGAAATTGTTCTAAACGAATTTCTGATTGTTCTAATTTTTGTTTTAATTTTATAATTTCATTATTTAATTGATCAATTATATTTTGTCGATTATTAAATTTTCCATCAAGTTCATTTAAATTTTGTTTTAGATCTTCAATCATTTGACTACAATAAAAAAAAAACGAATTGTTTTATTTTAACATAAAATAAAATCTATTTGAATATTTAACCTTTGACGAATATTTTCTGTTTTAAGTCGATCAATTTCTTTATCAGATTCTTTAACTGCCTAAAAAGAAGGAGAAAAGAACACATAAAAAAATAAACAAATAAATATTTAATTTAATTAAAAAACCATTTCTCGTTTTTGTGCATTAAATGTTGAATTTTGTGTTTGTTTTTCAAGTTCATCAACACGTTCACGTGATGCTTTTAAACGTCCTTGAACTTCATCCATATCCTTTTGTCTACGTTCAAGTTGTTTTATTGATTGACTTAATTTAGCTGATAAATCAGTTTTTTCTGCTACTAGAATACCTATTGTTTGAACATGAATCTAATGATTAATAAAAAAAGTTAATTTCAAAATATTGATAATTAATAAATCTAACTTCAAGTTGTTCTTGTAAATGTTCAAGATCACGACGAAATTTATTTTCAATTTGTCGTGCAAAATCAACATCAGATTGAGTTTGACTTGAACGACCGGACTAAACAAAAAGAAATTCAAAAGATAATTTTCATTATTGAATTTGTTTCTTTTTTTTTTTTTTTTCACAAAAAAATGATTACCATACTACTCCCAACACCAAACTGTCGTTGATCTTCGAGACGAGCTCGTTGTTGTTTTTGATTTTCAAGTAATAAAACATACTGACGATTTTGTTCCTCAAATACGTATATATATTAGTAATTTCATGCCGATAAAATATAAACATGCTTTCTAAATATTTCTACAACTTACTTCTAATTCAAGAACAGGAGATTTTGTTAAATTTACATGAATTCCATTAATTATAGCTTGTTGTTCATTAACAAACGTAGTTACATCTTGTGGAATTGTACGAGATCTAATAAAAACAAATGATTTAAATAAATAGAAACTAGGGGAAAAAAAAAAGAATAATAAACTTACGTGTTATTGTAATTGATAATAGGTTCACTAGATGTCTAGAGACAATCAAGATAAAAAAGAATTTTATGTAGGAAAATAAATATTACTCCATCGAGAGAAAGAACATCGGTGCCATTTGTCTCTGTAGTGAAGGTCAAATCATCGTCACCGTTTTGTTGTTGTTGTTGTTGATCGCGAAATTTTTTTAGCTAATATATTCAGATGATTAATGTAAAAGAATAATAAATAAATAAATAAATAATTATACTTTTCGACGAGCATTCGCCAAATTTTCTCGTTTTTCATTATCAACCATAATTTTCGTCGTTGAATATACGAGGGATAATGATCATTCACTAAGGTAACATGAACAAACAAAATGGAATTAGTGAGTTAATCACTCTCAATTGAGGGTTCGAGCTATCCAATTTTATAAAACGGTGGGGAAGCTGACGCGTAGAGAGTGTGTCTTTCAATCAAATCGATTGATAATTTTGGTACTTATTGGACTATAATAAAGTACGTATTTGAAAAATCAGCATCTTAACAACAATAGATGTCTCTATTCATCAAAGACGAATCTAATAGAAGATTACACTTCTCTTTTTAGGGTCTAATAATATAGAGTAGAATTTATAGATCGTTTCTAATTAACACAAAATTATGATCGTAAACATTAAAAAGAAATTATGGAATTTTTAGCAATCTGTCGGATATAGAGTGATACATTCCTGTGAAAGTCTTGTCTTGGTAATCTGATTGATACACAGAATAAAAAAACGATTACATATAAATCTCAAAACAAATTTGATCGTTTTGTACAACAATATAAATATCAGTTTGAAAGACGAAGTTTTTTGTATGTTTGTAAGTGATTTATTAAGGCCTCCCCCCTCCTCAAAAAAAGTCACTTTTCGTCAGAATGATCGAAATTAAGATAAATACAGGGGAAGATAGCCCGTGATCTGATCTCTCATAAACGACAACAGTTTTTACTCGGCATCTCGTTTTTTCCAAAAAATTTTGAAGATTTCCGTCATTCCCTATTCGAAAAATAAGCTGTTTTTGGAAAAAAACGAAAATCTTTTTCGTTTTTTCTCAGTTCATGATATGACAAACGCGTAACCCAAATTTCTCAGTCCAGGTCCATGTGATGTATTTAAATTTTTGTTTGTTTGAAAGAGCATGTCAAGATGCAGTGCATGATAGAGTCCTTTTTTTAAATTAAGCTTTGTTTTTATTATATATATAGACACTTATATAGTTAGAGCGCCATTTTTAGAGTGTTTTTTGAGTCATTGAACTTGTAATCCCTTTTCTGCACTTAAAAAGTAAGAGTTTAAAAAGAAAGGGCTCTATCATGCGCTGCATCCTGACATGCTCTTTCGAACAAAAAAAAATTAAATATATAGAATGAGACTGGATAGAGAAATTTGGGATGCCAAAAATCAGATATTTTTGACCCTTGTTTGATCAATATCTCTCTCGAACGTCATGATACAGGGCTGAAAATTTTATCATAGCTTTTTCACTCCAAACCCAACATATCCTGAAAGTTTCATGCGATTTGAACGTNTTATCTCTTCAAAAAGGAAAGTAAAAAAGAGCTCTTGTAGAAATGTTGAACTTTTAGTTCGAACAACGAAATGTTACTTAAAGAAAAAACAAAAAAAAATAAGATATATAGAAGGAGGCTGGATAGAGAAATTTGGGATGCCAAAAATCAGATATTTTTGACCCTTGTTTGATCAATATCTCCCTCGAACGTCATGATACAGGGCTGAAAATTTTATTATAGCTTTTCCACTCCAAACCCAACATATCCTGAAAGTTTCATGCGATTTGAACGTACCTGGGCTGAGATCGGTTTTTGAGGGGGGGGGGGAGCCTTAACTAATTTCGGGAACTGAACAAAGAAATTTCCAAATATTCGTTAAAATGATTTGACAGCAATAAACATATGATATTATGGTTCATACCTGATAATCCATAGACGTCAATAATATTGTATTCAAAGAAACTAATACGACTAACTGGGTGATTTTTTATTGTTTTTTCTTTAAGTAACATTTCGTTGTTCGAACTAAAAGTTCAACATTTCTACAAGAGCTCTTTTTTACTTTCCTTTTTGAAGAGATAACCCTCTGAAATACAATTTAAACAAAGTCAATCCGATTTTCCAAGACATATTTTCAACATTATGTCAATGCTGAACTTTTATCGTACGAATTAAAGTTGATATGATAAGTTATGATGAAGACTATGATATAGGAGAATCTTGAAATCTGCATCATACAAAATAATAATCATTTTTAATTCATAGATGTTCAATAGAAGCAAAAGTATTAGTATGATGAATAATTTTTTAAAATATATTTCGTTCACTTGGATAATTTTTCAAAAGTACAATACAATTGGTTGACGAAGAATCACAAAAAGTACACAGCGAAAATTTCAAATTACTATTTTTTGTTTGAAGGTTGTACTTTAATCTTTCTGTATCAAATTTAATCTGATAACAAAGTATTACACACCACTATTAGTTTCCGCATTGTCGATTAATAAATAAATGAATATTGCGTACTTGTCAACAGTACACTAAAAGTAGCCATATTTCATCATCTATCCAAATATTGACGTAGGCACAAAATAATGAAAGAAAAATATTCGATTCGACTGGAATAAGTACAAAAACTTAGTTGTCAAACAATAAAAGCATCATCAACGTGTATTGAGACCGAAGACATCTCAGTATGACTGTACAATGTTGGATTCTTTTTTTGCGTTTTCGTTTATGAACTCAATATTTAGATAAAAAATAAAAGTTATTCTGCTTTATTTTGTCACGTAAAACATCATTCTTAATCTCGAATTGTCTTTCTAATTCTAATAGACAATCTTTTCTTACGATCATTGATGAAAACAAAGCAAGACCAAATCTTATTTGATTCGAGGCAAATATCGGTTCAAACAAAGAGATATTGAATATACAAAACAAAAATATTAATGTCATATTTCAAATCGATCTACTACTATCGGCCACATTCATTCAATCAACTAACACAATAAAAGAAAAATATTCTCAATCACATTCGGGTCTCCCACTTTACAATTATATATTACATGTAACTAGTTTTTGCCAAATTGATTCTATACTTATTTCTTGCACCAAAACAAAAAAGAAATGCGAAAATAATAGACATCTAGATCGATATCGATGCATTGTTTACAATCAGTTCGAGAGCAAATTGATTTCATTCATAAACAATTAATAGTATTCAATTTCTTCGATTAACAAAAGAAACTTAGAAAATTTTTGGCCAACGATTCTGCCTAGTTTATTTGATTTTCATCTTTCAATCATGTTATCTTTCATCTTCCACTTAGGCAATAAGCAAAACAACAAATGATTGATGTTTATTCACAATATTATCATGATAATGGTAAAGAACTCTAAACTGATTGATGAATTCAAACGTGATTATCGATCAGATGAAACTATTTGTTGCCATTCAAAGTAATCATTTCTCAAGATATGGATGAATAAAATATTTTTTTACTAGTAATTTATTAGAAAATCTGAAGCTTAAATATAAAAAGATGTTATTATAAAAAAAGGACGAATGCTGTCTGTTTAAATGAAGAGTGTGAAACT
Source organism: Rotaria sp. Silwood2 (assembly GCA_905329745.1). NCBI lineage: Eukaryota > Metazoa > Rotifera > Eurotatoria > Philodinida > Philodinidae > Rotaria > Rotaria sp. Silwood2. The sequence goes on along the minus strand of CAJNSZ010000002.1, from coordinate 2,364,594 downwards.
AGATCACTAACAATTCGATAAATTATAAGAAAACTTAGTTAAACTATATTGTTCACGGATCAATATATATTAACAAAAAGCGAAGTTGCTTACAAACACATTCTTTTGTAATCTAATCTACGAAACAAACTGACAGAATATCTGTTTTTATTCGAAATGAAATATAAGATAGAAAAAATTTATTAAATATTCTATTTTTAATGATATTTCTATATTGAGTAAATATTCAGATACAGATATTTTCTTAAATTTAACAGGTGCTTTTCGAATGCCAAGTATTTAATGAGGTAGACCAGTGTATTTTATTATAATGACCACATCAAGTAATAGAAAAACTATCACAGAAGATTGTTTGAAAGAGATACATTAACAAACAGAAGAGAAAAATTTGAACTTGGTTTTTAAAAGATTTATGTATCCTATGAGCGATTATGAAAAAATTTCAGAAATATTTTCAACGATTCTTAAATGATCTGAACAATGAAGTTTTTGCTCGGATTAAACACAATATTGGTCGAGCTCTTCGATTCAAAAAATGAATGACAATAAACACAAGAATATTTTAATTATGAATATGCTCGAACGATGAATGTGAGATCATCATCACGTCTGAAAGATTTTGCTTTTCTGCTGAATCATATTAACGTTATTTAATATCAGAAAACAATATAATGTGACCCTTGATTATTGTCAAAGAATATTGTAAATACACAAAAACTATTTTTTATTTTATCATATTGACACTGTCACTAGCTTCAACAACATTAGTCGTATTCTGCATGAACAAGAAATATAATATGAAGTTTTTGAGTACCATCGAAAGATTTTCAAAATATGAGAGAAGTGTCATCACATCTAACATGCTGATGTTGCTTCTAATCTCAACAATATTGGTAGCATTTTTACTGACGAAAGAATATACTTTTAAGACTTCAATTATGATTAAATGATGATTAATATGCAAGAGATATATGAGCATGTCAACATAGATGACTGTTTGAAGAATATTCGAAATGACTTACGAGAAAAAGTGCAAGTCACAAATAACTCTCGAATTTTATGAACGACTATTAGCTAACTACAAGAAAGTTTTACCCTCGTTAGTACACAGATCAACGGATGGTTGAGCGAAATATTCGTTGTGTCATAAGACCGCAATAAATTTATGATGATCATATTTCAGAATACAATCGTCATAAGGTTAAAGAAAATTCTTTTAATGCGTAAACTTGATTTCTTTTTGGGTCATGAATTCACGCATCTACATATATATATATTGTAGAAATGAAATTTACTGTTCTAAGCAATAAAGACACATGACATTAATTCAGAATAACTGCATACTTGATGGATTTATCGGTCTACGCTACATCTGAGATTTACTAATTAATATTTTTCAATCATTGTTTGCTTTATTATGAAAATAAAAGAAGGGAAGAAGTTGATTCATTCTATTATGTATTTTTACTTAGACTTTATTACTGCTGCATGTGCAAAACAGTAATGACTATGTGGTATTCATACAAAAGATTAAGAAAGAGAGAGAAAGAAGTCAAAAGTTTTGAGAATCATTTTTTTAACATCAATTTTATTGTTGTAGAATTAGTATTCATATTAATAGACTATCTTAAAAATCTTCTAGGCTAGGTTTCATTTTGGGAAAAATTTCTTTCTTAATGTCTTTCCGATAATTACAAAAAAAAAATTCCGATTGGTCAAATTCAATATGTTCGATATTATCAAACACATTAATCTTTCTAGGAAAATGACATTGGAAAAAATTTTCTTTTATCACTACTAATAGTTCTTTATCCATTAAATTGATTGCTATCATTAATAATGATTATCTCTGAGTATACTACCTTCTCATAATAATAAATTAAACCTATTGAAAATTTATCCTTATTGGAACTTCTTTTTTCATGTGCTTGACATGCAGAGACTTCCAGATGTGTCCATATCACATAACTTTCTTTCGATAGACAAGCATTTGAATAATTGTATGATTTATGTTCACATTTAAAGCAGTTCATTCGCTGAACTGATAAATATTATATGAACGAACACACTTGAAATAATGAACTGGAATAAAATAATAAAATCTTTTCTGCTCAAGATGAAAGAATGTTCCTTGCCATTGAGGAAGTGTAGATCTATTTACTCATATAGATTTCCTTTTTAGTCTATGTGTTACAGACTTGGTTATTTAAACTGTGAGTTTTTATTATTATTCAGAGCATTTCAAATGTAAAACGGAAGAAGAAAAAAACGAAAAGCACATATAAAACATAACTAAAATCAGTTTCATGTATAATAGATATCGGTTTCGCAGTTGTGAAAGATGATCGAAACCAAATGAAATATTATCATCGCTAGCTTGCGATGGTAACCAACTTTCATTATTAAGTCTGTGCAACTCATAATGTTTCCCATGAAGTATTTCGTTTGTAATCAGTTTTTCATGCTCTTGAACAAGAAACTGAGGCATCTGAGTTCACCAAAAGGTCTCAAGATGTGTCCATATCACACGACTTTCTTGATCAGGATACTCGAAAAGCTTATGGGGATGAAAAAAAAGGTCCACTAGGGATATTTGTTATAGCTTTATGTAGTGGTGTAAATAAGGGTTGGCTAAGCCTGGCATCGCCCTGTCATCAGAAGAGAGAAGAGAAAAATATAATAATTACCACTTTACCAGTAAAGGGATGAATTACATTCAAGATTGAAGGACATTCTCTTAGCATCCACGATCTTCTAGTTACGCCACTAGTTTTATGCTTTAATAGAAAAGATATGATTAAACAGTATAAACAATGACGTTATTATTTCGTACAAAATGAAGGACTCATAGATGATAAAAATAACTATACTAAATAAATAAAAAAAGTTATCGAAGATTCTTTTCATTAACGTATATTTAATTCATGTTTGCCTTACGATGCTTATAGCAGAATAGTGATAATCATAACAAAAGCATTTTCATGAGATGGCGCTATTATACGATAAACTTATCTATCAACATTTTTGTTGTAAATCTACATATTTGTAGTCATATATTACTAATTTGTGAATATTTTTCTTTCGTAATTTTCAGAAATTTATATCATCACCTTTTATAGAGACGAAAGTATCTTGTCAATGTTTCTTGGTTTTGTTGTTGACGATTGATCGGTTATTCTTCCTCTTCTTCATCTAGGATTTTCTTTTTGTTTATTTGTCGTTCTTCTGTCAGCGGTCAAAACGTGCATATTGACCTTATATTATCATTTTTTCAGAAAAATTGTTTTCTCTAAACAAACGAGAAAAAACAGAAAATGTCATCAAATAGTGCATCTCCTGTTGCCACTGAATCAAATGGTCCATTATCGTCAGGTATTTCATTAACGTCAACAACAGCATGTGATGATCGCACATGTTCAACAGCTAAATGTGCATTATGTCTTCATTGTTCTCAACAATATTGTTTTGTTCATTTTCTTAAACATAATGAACAATTATCACTAAATGCTTATAATTTTACATTAGCTATTGATCAACTTGGTAAAAATAAAATTTATCTTTAATTAATATAAATTTTATTTTATATATTGAGTAGAAGATCAAATAAAAAATTTAAAATTAGATGAATCACTTCGTCGAACAATACATTCCCTTGATCAATGGCGTAAAAATTTAATACGAACAATTGAATATGTTTATCAAGAAAAACTTTCATCAATTAAATCAAATTATATACAATTAAGTAATTATTTACAACAATTTCAATTTGAACAATCATCACATATACAATCATTACGAATTGATCTTGAACAAATGAAATTTATTCGTAGTACCTATGGTTTGTTCTTATTAATTTTGTTTTTGTATACGAAAACAAAAACAAAACGAATCAAAATATCTTTGATAATTCATATTTTTGTTTTATTTTTTAAGATCAAGAAATGGAAAAAATTCAAACAACAATAAAACAATTACAAAAAAATTTTTCTGAACTTCAATATGATTTACATTTAAAAGAACGTCAAACACCAAATATATATGATTCAATTGAATGTGAAATTATATGGAAACGACATCGAATAGATGATATACAAACATCAACAACTGTTGATATAATTGAAGATGATGAAGATACAAATACTGGTACAAATCATGATGATGAAGATGTTCCTGATTATTCAACAACTGGTACACCACCACCATCAACACCAAGTCCAACATCATATGAACAGTGTTTACTTTCATTTCTTGTTGGAAATGATTCAATAACGAATAGAGATGAGAAAATAATATCATCAGATGTGAAAAAAAATTTACCAAATAAAAAAAATCTATTAATGGAAAAAAAACAAACAAATAATACAACATCAACAATAACAACAATGTTAAATAATAATAATAAAAAGAGAAGAATTTGTATGAGTTGTGGAAAATGCTAGTAAGTTATCAAACATTCAATTCTCAACTGAGCGGAAATCATAAGATTTTCTTCTTTAATGACAAATTCAAGAAAGGAAATATTAACATTTATTCGTAGCTTTATCAGCATTATATACAGTTTGCTCAATGTTATGAGGGAAGTCTCTTAATTAGTAAGCTGCTTTAAAGTTGTCACTACATGCATTATGTACATCCAAATGAGCTATAAATATTTTGAAAAGACTTTGTGCCCTTAGCTTATGGCAGTGACGTATCCAGGATTTTTCAGTATGCTGAATCTTGACTTTTGAGCATGGGACCCAAATGAAACTCATAGAGGGTGATGTTGAGTCTAAATGATGAAATTTTATCAAAAAAAATTTGCATTCGGAATTTGCGAAAAAAATTAGCATTTTCCTGATCCCCCCTTCTAGGATTTTTTACTGTTAGTATTATCTTGGATTTTAGAATTTCATAGGAAGCTATACCGAATTTCATCGACAGATTTTAAATTCCGTCTAAAAATGTGCAACCGTTCAAGAGTTAGGATGTTTTGAAATTTCGAAAAAATTGTTTCCACATGTGGCAAAAATTCAAAAAGTTATAACTCTTGAACGATTACATATTTTTAGACGAAATTTGAAATTTGTCGATGAAATTCGGTATAGCTTCCTATGAAATTCTAAAAATTAAGATGCTACTAACAGCAAAAAATCCTAGGAGGGGGGATCAGAAAAATGCAAATTTTTTTCGCAAACTCTGAGTGCAAATTTTTTTTGATAAAATTTCATCATTTGGACCCGGCATCATCCTCCATGAGTTTCATCTGGGTTCCTACACTCGGAAGTCGAGATTCAGCATACTGAAATATCCTGGATACGTCACTGCGGGACGTTATAATGTTTCCTTCATCTTTCAAAGGATTAAACGTCCAGACGAACGAGAAGAAAGAAACGTGTATTTTGTCATTCCCATTTCGTGTATCGAAAGAAGTAAACAGATTTTCTTTCGCGTTTGACTACAGTGATTTGTTGACATGATTACATTCAAACGTCATATTAATGCTTCATTGCTATCCGATGCTGATAGACAATTCTACAATATTGACAAACGAATCTCTAATCATGATTATTGTGAAACTTTAAAGTAACATTAAAGATGTTACAAACTGATGCTTTATGTAGAAATTATTGTAGTCTCTGGACTAGAGCCCGTCAAGTCCAAAAATTTTGTATCCAGATCCGAACCCGATGCGTGTTCATAATATTTTTAATGAAAATTTTTAATTCTGACTTAATAATTTTGTGCCGAAGATCAATACTTTTTTCAAGTATTAATACTTAGAAACTAGAACATCCTAAAGATTTCTCAGAGACTTTCAATGGTAATCTCATAAGATTGAAGTCATAATTGGCTATTGGTTTTAGAGTAGCAACTATCAGGGCAGATTTGGACCCGGTCGATAGAAAATTTTCTGATCCGGGTCTTTTCGACGGACTCTATTCTGAACTCCCGGAGTGCATGGAATTCAGAAAGTATCAGGAATAGATCTTTTCTCCCCTTGATAAGATCACACTATAGATGTTTGTGTAGTATTACATCGACAGTGACAGATACATCGTCAGCATTACATAGAAGTCTTAGTAGTATCGTACGAGACTTACTTAAGAAGGTTACGAACCAACCCAGAAGCATTACTTATAAGAGGATTATCGAAAAGTTTTTGAACAGAATTTTTGTTCACTTTTGATCAGCTAGAAAGGATTTCAAAGATCAATAAATTAGTGCAAATTGTTCATTTTAGTTTGCTTGAAAGTATTTCAAAACGAGTCAAAATCTATAGATCACGACCAGAATTTTGTGTCCTCTATGAATATATGCTTAGAAAGTCTGAAAAATTATTTGTAGTAGTGCATCAACACGTTTTTGGTTTATACTATAAGCCCCTGCCGGTCGTTTTGTTGAGCAAATACTTAATCAAAACTAAGAGAAAATTTCTGAGTCCATATCCAAAAAGCGAATAAAATTTTACTTCTAATTCATGACTTTTGACTCGTCGGAATACATTCTAGGTGCTCAAAAGTTAACAAACATTCTCTTCAAAAACTTTTCAATCACATGTTATATAGGCTTTTAGTCGTTGAAAAATTAATAAAACAATAAAAATATATATAACAAAATGTTCTAAATATATTTAATTATGATAAATGATAAGTTTTGATTTAGTTGGAAAGCAAATGGAGAAATTCGTTCAATTGAATCGAATATATCCGATACACGCTTAATTGGATGTTTGAATTTAATTGCATCAATACCATTTCCTCAATCAACTAAAAAAAATGACCAAGATCAATATGAAGTTTGTTAAAATAATTATTTAAATAATTTATATTTTGTTAATTTAATTAGAAATCTTTATCAAAAAATAAAAAATATCAAACAACAACAAAAGAACATTATGATCAAATTGAATCGATGACACCTATTAAAAAAATTCTTCATGAACAAGAACAAGAACAAGATCAACAAAAACAAATTGAAATTAAATCAGGCGAACAAACCACACAACTTTCAATTGATTTTCAAATTCAAAAAGTATATTTACTTTGAGTTAATGAAAAGTTCTGCTTATGAAATTTGAAATTTTACAAAACTCTTACAATTGACGTATTTGTGTTGGATATTAATAAGACTGGATATAGACGGAGATATTCAAATTTTAAGGTATTTATAGTCTATGTAAAAGTGTCCACAATTGAAAATTTGAATAGAATTTATTTTGTTTTTTCTTACCGGTTGAATAGAGCTCGTTGAATTTGAAAAATTTTGTTTATTCTATTCAGGTTTTCAATTTATAGCCACTTTACACAAACTGTAAATATCATACAATTCGAATATCTTCGTCCGAACACGCCGTCAAGAGTCGCTCATATTTTCAATTTGTTAGTTTGTTTCTGAGACCTTTGATTGACCCGAATATATCTAATCCTATTGACTTACAATAAACACTTCCATTATTAGTATCGAAAGTTTTATTGCATGAATATATATTCGAATGCCTCATCTATAATAATGTTCTTAGAACTAATCAAAAATTCTGATAACATCAAATAAAAAGATCTGAAGAACGAGATACAAGGTTATCCGAAAAGTCTGTGCAACTTCTATACTATGAAACCACAGGATTAACTAAGCGCTGCATTTATTGAATGTAATGAGCTTCGCTAGCAACTACATATAGATGTGTCGTTGCTAGCGAAGCTCATTAAATTCAGGAAATATAGCACTTGTTATTCTGCGATTTCATAGTATAGAAGTTGCACGGACTTTTTGGACAACCTTGTATCTCGTTCTTCAGATATTTTTATTTGATTCTATAAGAACTTTTCAAATCGAAAACTTGGTTCGACTCGAAAGGGTCTATTCAACTATTCGAATACTCGACTAATCATTATGATCCAATCTTGCTGATTCTCAACTATCCACATTTCTATCCATGGGCGGGCCGGCATAGGGGCGAGAGGGGGCAATTGCCCCCCCTCTAAAAAAAATTTTTTTGGCTGGGACTTAAGAAGAACGCCATGAAAACAAGCGTTTTTAAGCGAAAAAGTGCTTATTGCCCCCCCTGAAAATTATGGTCCGGCCCGCCAATGTTTCTATCATCTTGACTCCTTGGTCTACGCTCATGATGTCTGCTCGAATAATTAGAATATTTGAAACAACTCTTTGAATTTTACATATCTAGAACTTTTGATCAGTCCTAAATACATTATTATAAACGAGGCATCCCAATAATATATTCATGCAATAAAACTTTCGATGTAAAGTGTTATTATAAAAATTTCAAATGATATGAGCAGAACTTTTGGTTAATTCAAATTAATATTTTTTCTTTAAAATAATTTCGATTTATTAATTAGATCGAACTATTACTTAAACGTGCATTATTAGATTTAACTGATTATACCGAAGACTTTTTACATATTTATTTTCAATCAATCTTCGCAACAACTAAAATAAAAACATTTGATATTGAATCTAATATTTATTTAGAAGATTTAAAAATAATTGATGAACAATTTGAAACAAATGAAAAGAATAAATTAAATATATTATCATCTTCAAATAAATCAAAATTATTTGAAATGAATTGTTTATTAACATCAACAACAAATCCATTATTTTCTTCATCACCTTACAATTCAATTGAAAATAATATTAATTTACAATTAAATAAAGCTTTATTAAATATTCATTTAGATTCACTTTCATCAATTATTAGATTTAAAAATAATATTTTTAAACAATTAAATAATAAATCAAATTCTTCAAAAGTTAAACAAACATCATCTTCTACTTCTACTACAAAATCGAATTCATCATCATCATCATTTAAAATTGATTTTCTTTTGGAAGGAATTTCTCTTTTAATTGGAAATAGTTCTTCACAAATTCTTTATATTGAATTAGAAGATTTTAATGGTTATTTATCTAAAACAAATACTCATATATTATCTCATTTAGTTCTTAATGATCTTGTTATATATGATGCTTTTAACAAGTCAATTTATCCATTTATTATTTCCAAACAAAATAAATCAAATAAATTACTTTCATTTGATTTATCATTATTTAATTATTCAAATAAACTTATTAAATCATCAAAAACTAAAAATTCATTTCTAAAAGGACAATTAGAAAAATTAAATATTATTTTACTTTATAAATATCTTGATCTTATTTTATCAATAATTAATTCATTTCAAACAAAACAAAATACATTAGAACAAGAAGATGTTTCATCAAATGAACCAAATTTTCTTCCATTAATTTTACAAAAATATCAACAACATTCCATTGAATTTCATATAGATTTTATATTAAACGTTCCTCAAATACTTATTCCAGTTAATTCATATTCAAATCAAGCTATTCTTATTGATTTGGGAAAATTATCAATGCATTCAGAATCAAATCAACAATATAGATTTACATATGAAAATCTTTCCATCAATCGTATTATATTAAATGATGAAAATAAATCTCTGAATTTATTACAATGTTCACCATTTCAAACATTAATTAATCGATATTTTAATTCCCATAATAAAGAAATTTACGTTGAAATTTTCTGGAATACAATTCAATTTAATTTATCCAAATATGATTATGCTTTTATTAATAAAATATTGCAAGAAAATTTTCAAGAAAAAATTTTTCATAAAATTCCACAAATTCAAATTACTGAACAACAAGATCAAGATAACGAACAAAATGATTCATCATTTAAACTTCTTCCGAAAAAACAATCGACATCAAATGAAATTCCATTAAATATTCGATTAGATTTTCAAATCAAACAAATTGATTTAACACTTTATCTCGATGAAATAGATCTTAATAATTCTCAACTATCTAGAAATGAAAATGATAAATTTGTTTATTTAACAATTCAACTTATAGAAGCACAATTTAAACAATCAACGAATATAAATTATCAGGGAAAAATACAAATTCAACATTTATTTGCAGATAATCTTAGACAAAATAGCCAAAACAAGAATTTTGTACGTCTTATTAATAAAGGTTTTAACATTGATCAAAATGCACCATTACTTGTTGCTACTCTAGAAAATAAATCATCTAATCGCACAGGTAAACAACTTTTCTTTCTATCAGTATCACCTTTTCAACAAATCGGAGATTAATCACATATACAAAAAGATACTTTTAATAATTGTTCGATTATTGCATTCAACTTAAATCATTTATTTCATCTATCCCCAACTTGTTTATTACAGTTTTCCTATCTATCATATAGAAGAACAACAAGTATACAGGCTCGATAAATACATATTTTTGTCATTGATAGATATTATTTTTCAATATCAAATAACATTTTTAAACATAAGTCCATTATTAGAACATTGATCTCTAGAAAGTAAACAAACTGAATTCGCTGTTTGAATGTTTTGATTTATAATAGTAATAACGTCAGCATCGAGTTGAACAGTTTCTTCATTTTTCAAATTTTTTTCACTTTCATCTTATTTTAAAATTCATATTCATTGTTTAACCTTATTTTTGTGTTACTTTTTCAATAATATAAGTGAATTTTTGAAGATCTTGAATACTATGGTACTTCACGATTAGATCATCCGTATACATTTATTTTGAGAATATCAAATTGTTTTTACTTCTCACGATTATAATACCAAAAAATCATTACTATCATAAGCTAACTGTAACAAATTTTCTATGATAGAACGTTTGTAACCGCTGCTGCAGCATTTATTTTATTGTGATTACAATGACAAACGGGAGCAGTAGTATTACCACTGTCCTCAGTATACGATGTTCGCTTTACTACTTCATCACTCAGTTGTGTTTATTTCACATAAAACACAGATTTTTATACGAAAGAGAGAAATAAAAAAAGATAAGACATCAGTGACGTATCCAGGATATTTCAGTATGCTGAATCTCGACTTCCGAGTGTAGGACCCAGATGAAGCTCATGGAGGATGATGCTGGGTCCNAGAAGCAAAAAAAGCTGATCACCGAATTCGAATATGATATTCCTACTTCCAAGGTCTTATCATTTTCAACTGTACATCATTTCTGAGAACTGTGCATATTAAATATAAAAATAAAACCTCTATTGTTCAAATTGTCTTCTAAACGGCAAAATCGAAACCTTTGGTTTGGTTTTGACATTAACACATGTTTGTCCCAGAGTTGTAATTCGATGTCGACTTTTCTTCGGTAGAACATTTTCAGAGAAAATTTGAGTGCTTTTATCAAAATAATAAAATTATGTTATTTCTAAATATTAATTCTTTGTTTAGTTTTTTTTCTTCGCTGCTTTTTATCTCTCTAATCAAGTTGTTTTATTTTTATTTTGCAAAAACTACCATAGAAACTGGCTTAAGTGGGTTTGTCTTCTTCATTTACCCCATTGGTGTTTTATTAGTGATCGGACTTAGCATATAGTTGTTTTGTTTCAACATGAGGTTTCAGACAATATAACCTGTTTCCGTACTGCAGTAATATTACACATTGTACTTTTGTAGTGCTTATATATATACAAAGAGTGCAGTTTGATCTTTCTCTGTCAAAAGTAATAAAAATTCGATTAGAAAATTTTCTGAACTGGTTCGAAAATTCTAGATCGGTTACACTCTAATCCATTTTTCTTTCCGCTTATTGCTTCTGAATTATTTCTACTTGGTGTTTGCGGTAATATTTAGCTTTCATGATTTGCTGCTCATATTATCACTTTTTTCTCTGTCACTCACTTGCATGTACATGCATAACTGGATACAAATATATATGGTACAGGTGTATATTACTTCGATGGCATTAGTACTTTGTTGTTCGTTCATAGCGCAATTATGACGAAAACAACATAAATTATCCTCTCCTATTTTCTTCTTTGTCATCCAAAGATATCTCTCTCAGTGCGTGAACACTCACTCTTCACTGTTTTCCTCGTAGGATTGTTCGTTTCTTGCCTATTCTCTATTCTATTCAATAGTCTGATGACCTTTATAAAAAAAAAAAGAGATGAATAGTTTAAACAGACAGATTCAAGAAAGGAAAAAACAAACAAATAAGAGGCAGTAAACATAATTGCAACCTTCTTTGAAAAACTCGTCGCAGTGGATATCGTTTCCTTTTTTCTCATTAAGTTTTGCCAGTTAGTTTTCTTTGCTTGTAAAAAATTCAGCCTTGTTGATTATGTTCTTCTCTATTCTGAACCTACAATGGTATCGGAAGAGAAAGCACTAAAACGCTTTTTTTTAGAGACTCTATCCTTTAGATTTAGTTATTCTTGAACTGTCCTGACTTACTTTAAAAAGACGTTTGGTACTAATTTCGAACTCACCGTAATACAGTTTACGTTATGATGAGTGTATCAATGAAAGAAATGAATATATATAAGAATGATTTATCTCGCACAGGAGTACATCTATTGTTAATTTGCTCCAGAAACCGAGTGGGTTGATTTTATTTGCTGTGCAAATCAGTATAAAACAGCAGTGAACATGAGAATCTTTTTATAAATGTTCACGACAATAAACAAACCATGTTATTACACAAGAATTGAATTCTCATCTTCTTTCAGTATTTTGTGCGTTCAAGATCGTCTTAGATTATTTCTTTGCGTAAGTTACGCCTCGTACAGGCGCTTTTAGCAATATATTAAGATATTTTCATTAAATCTTCCAGTACACTCACAATCTAATAATTTGTGTCAATCACAGACTTACTTGTCAACATTTATCTTTCTTAGACTTCAGACTATTTTGCCAAATTTGAAACAAACTTACAAGAAATTTTTCTAAACAGTAGAAACATATTACTCTAAAGATTGTTTGCTTTTGACAATGAACATTTTTATTATAGAGGTTTTATCTTCATTTATAATTGTATTTCTTTTCGCTCTATGTTCTCCTACTAGTAGTATCAGTCACTGATATTCTTTGCGTTTTCGGCGTTTCTTTCTTTTTTTGGTTCGTTGATTTTATGTTCTTGTAATGAGTACAATCATATTCAAAACCAATGTTAAAGCATATCCCTTTCCAGCAAATAGGTAAAACAATCTGTGACTATGCCGAAGTCAATAAAGCCATTCTGTCTCAATAAAATCTTTGCTGGAGAAGCATTTTCTCAATTGATTTGAAAGAAAACGCCACTTTTTCTCTCTTAAATGCTAGAAATATTTTTTTCTGGTTTTTAGAATAGCGATATTCCTATATCAGGTGTATCGATTCCAAGCACATGAATGATAAAGATGTTGCAAAATCAGGAAAACACATGAAAAATTTCGTGAGGCGAGAAGGTAAAAGCTTATTCGGTTAACCTTTGATAGACAACTGATTTTTTTTTTGTTTTTTTAATATAACATATGATTGAATCTGATTACCTCTTAGTAATAAAAGAAGAAACACACCAAACAGTCATTCTGTTGTGGTATTATTAACTATGTTAATTAAAGCTGACTTTTTCCATATTTGAATAGACTTCAAATATGGTCAATTGTTCCAAACTGCTATTGTCGTCCTAATTAGCATTTGGCTCTTATCAACTTATGCTGATGCATAGTATATTGGTGGTTTTGATCTAAGTTCCCATTGGGCCGTCGATTCCTTCCACAGGTGATGTTTTTATGCAACCTTACGTCATTATGTTAACGAAGCTAACCGGTACTATTATGTAACAGACCACAATCAAGCTGTTTATCTCAATCTTGGTGCACAATATTTTTTACAAGGAAAGGGAAATAATTCTAACGCAGGTGTCCCAATATGTGCCTGCTATCGTAACTATTTCGATATGATAGCTAATCCAACTCAAATCGATTCACAAGACTCATCTTACTGGATACAAGACGCAATACAAGCTTATAATGCTGATATTCAACTCCTTCGCGAAAAATACTGTATTGATCAGTATACAGTAGATGAACAACAAATTGTCTACAAGTACCAAATTGATCAGTATATCGTAGAGGAACAACAGCTACGTGAATAAGTTTTGGCCTCTAATACACCTGTTGCATAAGATTTTTAAAAACACAACATGATGGACATGTGACTTCTTAATTGACTTTTTTTTCCTCATGTAATTCAATTATTCTATATTTATCCAAGTTTTATTTATATTTATTATTTTATTCTATTTCACGTATCAGTTATATGTACATGACCATGACTAGATATCTGATCCAATAAAGTAGTTAGCAGAGACAACAGTATAGACGTTTAAAATTTTCTTTTATTTTCAATAGCAACAGCTGAATATATATGTTTTCGATTCATTTGATTATTAACGATTACTGGAAATGTTGATAACTGAGCTAATTTATTAAACGTTAGAAAATAATGTTTAACTTTAAGTATGGATATGATAATTGTGTACAACTGTCATAAGAACTATTGTGATAGAGTCTGAAAATAAACGAAAATGTCGCCATATTGCTGTTATTTGTGGTATTGAACACGTTGAGTATCGATCTACGTTATTAGATTCAACTGAGTGGATTATGTCTAAGCTTAGAGTTTTAAATGCAAGGTCTTGAAGCAGTAGAGTAAAACCTTAATTGTACCGCTATTTTTCGCGTTTTCTTTCAATAAAAATCTCTATAACTGCTTCCACTTATTGCTTCAATTATTGTTTTAGTTAGTAAATGAGAGCAAACATTGTTTTACCTACTGATATGGCTTGCATTCAACAAGATTGACTTTGAAGACACAGTAATTGTCATGATACGAACTGCGTGCTATTTTTTTTTGTTTTGTTCACATTCCAATTCTACTTCTACAGCTATTTGCATTTCAAATCCAAAATGTTTATTCAAAAATGCAAGAGTTTGACAATAGGGGTGAGAAAGGTATTATTATTTTTTTGTTATTAATAACAATAACATTAGCCTTTTGATTAAAAAAAATCAATGAAAAAAATCTAAGCATAGTTCGTACGAACGTCAAAGGATCACTTTATTCATACAGTATCTTTTCATACCATTTGATATAAGAACTTGTCGTAAAGATTTTGAGAAACAGTAACACAGCATAATTTGTTATTGTTATTGTTATATAGAAATAACAATAAAAAATTATGGTATGTTAGCATTTTTCTCACCCCTATTTGACGAAGAAAAGATGTTGTCAGTGGAGAGAGTACTTTGTTTCGGTTGAAACTTTTATCATTTTGATTCATCATGTTAAGAAAGATCCTTTATCCCTTTCTTTACGTCTCAAGAATTTGTATTTCGGGTACTTACTTTTATTTTTCATTTCGACATATGCACTTGCCGAGAAATGTATGTTCATTTGAAATATTGGTAAATGAGTATTTTTAGACAGCATAAAATATTGATATAGATACTAGGCAACTTCAGCGAAGCTATCCGAGAAAAAATCCATTAAGTATAATATCAAAACAATAGCATTGTCTCATGATCCTTCAGTAGTAAATTATTATACTATAGTTTCATCGCATTTGATCAGGATAAGTGCGAATAAAGCTGCCTCAATACAGATATTTCAAGTATGCCTAGTTAACATGAATGAATTATTATTGTTGTTCATAATGTGCGCGTTGAAGTTATCATTATTGGGTCAATACATGTGAAATAAAAATGTAGATGAATTTTCATTCACGATTTATATGTATCAAATACATAATGATAAAGACAAAGTAGAAAGAGTAAAAGTGGTGCATATAGATTTGGGATGAGTTTGCTTGTAAAGAGTGAGAAGAGGGTGTAGGTGCTTCACCATTTAACTGACCTAAGTCTCATCTCTAATTTCATTGTATGTATATTGAAATTTCGGTGTCAGAAAACGTTTGAAGATAAGCCAAATATGACGATGCATAATTTTCCAACGATTTATCAAGATGTAAAAATGCTGAATTATACTCAGTAAAAACGTACATGCTTTTAATATTTAGTGGGTGGCTCATAAAGAATGGAACACTTTTTTCTTTTTTTTTAGAAGTTGGCAGCACACTCCAAAGGTGTCATTCTAAACTCAATAAACAGAGCATGCTTCACTTTTCAAAACTTTTAACATTATTTTTTAGATGAGTTTCTCTGATCAGCAAAGAATCGAAGAGACTAACAAGTATTCAATCGCTCTACTACAATCTCTTATGTTTTCGGTGAGCATTGATCGATTTCTGTACACTTGTAAGCCATCGAGTTATGTCCTAGGCTGAAAATAGTTGGTATTGATAAGCGGAGGACTTTGTGTTTTATACGTCTACTTCGAGCTGACCAAAAATTCTAAAAACATGAAATAAAAATACAAAAACGAAAGCGATATTTTTGGTTATATTTTATGACATGTTCAAAATAGTCACCATTATTATTTGTACGAAGTTCCATCCTTTATAGCAGTTTGTCGAAAGTTTTTTTTTAAATAATTATTTTTTTGAAATATTCTCACTACCTTATAAACCTTCTGAACTAGTGATTCTTTGCTTACTTGTTCAGTCAGATTGTTCTTGGTAAAAATATTTAGTCCAAATTCACATGACGCAAGATCTGGTAAATAGGGTGAATGTGACATTATTTCGATACCTTCTTGTATTAAATAATTAATAACATCCGGATGATTATGAGGGCGGGCATTATCATGAAGCAACAAAATTGTAATGACTAAGAGTTCATATAAGTTATTCTTAACGTAACTCAGGTTTATGAAATATGATTGTTCTCTATATGAGGCGCTGCATTTAAGTCATGACTAGTTCCAGTAGAACCTTGCTTAATCCATATCACCGATTTCGCTGATATTTTTATAGTAAATACATACTTTCTGAGTTAGGAATAAATTGAAAGTTTTAGCTCAGACGCATGAATCATTGTGTAAATATAGATGTGACAAGTAGTTACTCTAATACATATGAACTTTAGTGTCGGGCAATGTTCTGGAGTAAATTTATGTTTTATTGAAGATGGCAAAAGTTATAAGCGTGTAGGTGTGGGTCTAGTTCTTCCCTCCATCCCGAATCACATCCTACACTAAGAGCAATATTCCATTTATATATAGTATCATTTCAATTTGAGGTGTATATTTCATGCTCAGTTATGTGGTATTTGTTTGCTTCAGATATTTAAGCTTCATGTGCATTATTTTGCATTTCATTTGAATATTTTATCTAGTGTACAAACATAAATACGCAACTTTTTTTCAGTGATCTTTTCTTTATTTCGAGAAAAATATTAAAGATAAATGCTAAGAAATCTTAATGTAAGTCTTTTTTCATGAAGACTTGAAGCTAGGCAGTATTTTTACACTGTGCTGGTATATCAAATATACTTGGATCATCAACTTTTGGTTCAAAATCTGTTGTTGTCAAAGCAGCGACCAAAGCTAAAATAAGTAAATAAAAACTTTTCTGATGTTTACTTGAAATAGTTGCTTACGAGGTTGCGCAAGGAAACTATGCCCAGTCAATGGAACACAAAGACCATCACGATTAAAAGTTGCATAGCTAATGATATCATCCATTTTTACTAACCATGTATCAGCAGTGATTTGTTTATTACCATATCCATATGAAGATGAATGTAAGTAAGTTGCTGAATCTATAGAATAACCAAAAGTGAATCTTGTCATAGGTATTAAAGTAAAAACAAAATCATCAGTCAGAAATGACAATGCTTATATACCTGGTATACAACGCAACGGCTTAATTGGCATTGTTGATTTGTAACATTGCTTTGAATCTAGATCTATTGTATAAATTTGTCCATCATTTATATTTTCAATAATCCAAAGATTTGATTTTTGTTGATCTGGTACTGAAAATGATACACCTTTCATTCCAACCATACCACGACTGACATCATATGAAAAATTATAGTATCCCTATTAAGATTATAAAACAAACTCTTGTACCAAACTATATATTATCTAAATAACTTACATAAGTACCGAATGTTTTACCACCTGGCAATTGCATACCATTTGATGTACTGATTTGAGCACTAAATTTGTCTGGTATACAACAACGAGTAGGTTCGTTTCTCATTGATCTTGCTGGTTTACCATTAGAGCCAACTGTAAGAAGACCAATAACAACAAAAACTGCATAGTAGAACATGTTTTCTTTTTTGATATATAAACTCTTCAATGCGTAGCAATGAAAGGATAAAACGTCCTGTATTTATAAGAAACTGAAAGAAAATGAAGGTAAATATTTTTGAAAACATTTTTTCTCTTTCTTATTACTTATTGTGAATGCATGATCATGTCATAGTTAACAAATACATCTACGTCATATCATACCCATTACGCAGTACAGAAAATGTTATTTAAGATTATTTATGAAAAGAATATTTTTGAAAGAAGAGTAATGCGCGATGGCCTTGGAGAAACACATTCGGACAGCCAATTCAATAACAAGATTAACCCTTTGTAAATAAGTAAAAAATACTCCTATGTATCACGAAAGTTGAATAGTTGTTTGCTTCATTATGTTGCAATGTCTTTCTTTCTTTTTGTTTTATGTCGAATTAAGATGCCTAATAATGCTTTAGAAAGTGAAAGATTACTTACAGTCGATAAAGTCGTATAAGAGATTGTTTTTTATCATAGATTTCAAACGCAATAGAACCAAAAAATATAAAAATAAAATATACTGAGGACAAGATTATATAGAAATGCATACCTTTCATTCAAAACTTATTCGGTAGTTCATGATTTAGGATGAAATATGAGAAATTTGTAAGAAATTGAATATTTTTACATAAACAGAGAAAAACTGTAGAATTCCACTTTCTTTTTATTATTTCCTAAAGATATAAAATTTTATTTGTAATAGTTTAAACATGTATAAATGAGTAGTAATGAAGAGATAAAATATAGAATAAGTTTCCTATTGCATTTTCTTGAACCTTCAACGTTTTTCTATGTGAGCAAGTGATTCAGTGAATGGTAAATGGTTAGTGATCAGGACTCCATTAATTCTTTCTGAGTAATTATATTCAGGTCATATATTCATTGAAATGTAAACTTCATACGCAGCTATGTCTTCTGCCATTATAATAGCTAGACGCAAGACAGTTCGATTTCAGGTCAAATAAATTAAATCATATACTTGATCTGGATTGTCACTGCATATCTGAACTAGTAGAATAGAATGAAATGTTCAGTAATCTAACTCATATAGGAGAAGCTGGATGGGCGATCTAAACTTGGTTAGAAGATATGCTGCTTAGGTTATGGATGAAGAGAAAACATCTATCTATATACATCCACATCTCATGCAGCCCACACGAAAATGGTTAAATGAACTAAAATAACTAACGGGTAAAACATATGTGAAAATCATATGAATTTCAAAAGCATGAAAGTAAAATCGGATAAATTTAATTTCTTGTAGATCCCTTGCTATATCTACTTATAGGTAATTCAGAAAGCTGTGATTAAATTTATTACAATACTATTCAGAAAAGAAAAACGAAAACAGCGTCGGATCTACGATGTAGTCTTATCTTGTAGTAAATAGTATTTGTACCTTGATGTTGATACATTTTTCTAAATCTAACTGGATTTGACTGAGGTAACTTTTCGATTTCCTGTTTGTGTTCTATATGAAAAGCAGAAAACAAGAATGTAGATGATACATTCTATTCGACTTACAAAAGATACAAACCATTATATGAAAATGAAGATACACCATTGAACAGTTTTAAAAGCCGCATAGAAAGTATTTCATGATTATGTCTTTCGAATTATAAGTCACGCCATACATAGACGTATTATTTGTGTTATTAGTATACGCATCAATATCACTAGGACATCTCAAATAACAGTCACATTATTGAAAAATGAAAACAGAAGTATTATTATATATATTGAACAACAACAAGGAGACAAATGTTTATTTATATGTCACATGTTGCGTACAATCATTAGCCCATCTAGTCAGAGCATTTTTTATCTATCAAATTAAAATCAAACAACGCAAATATAACTGTATTCGCATAAAATTTCAAATAATATCAAAACAGATAAGACATATCACAAATTGTTTGACCAAAATGTCAGTTCAACTTTTTTTCACTATTGAACTTCGTCTAGTTTTTTCAAATAAAATAAACAACTATGGAAAGCACATTGTTTGACAATATT
The DNA here is from genome assembly GCA_905329745.1 of Rotaria sp. Silwood2. Lineage (NCBI taxonomy): Eukaryota > Metazoa > Rotifera > Eurotatoria > Philodinida > Philodinidae > Rotaria > Rotaria sp. Silwood2. Next base: position 2,344,522 of record CAJNSZ010000002.1, on the reverse strand, counting down.
TATCAAACAGCAATATCTGTTGCAGATAAACGTCGTTGACTTGGCTTGTTAGTCATGTGAATAGCTACGTAGTATTCTCATAGTTTTTGCGTTTCTAATATATCCTAATAAATTTACTCTTCGATGAAGTATATCTGGCACTTGTGCAGAATAAGCACACCATTCATGTTTGTGTATATGGCGAAAGAACAGAAAAAGAAATTAATTAACTAAGAAGCACACCACTATTGAATGAGGGAGAAAGTATTCGCAAAAGATGTTCTGCAAGAATGAAAAGAATACGATGTGCAACTATTAATTAAACTAAAGACTGCACATGTGAAGAGAACTCTTTAATGTAAAGAGATAATGAAAACAAACGGAAAATATCCGTCACCGATTTATAAAAAGACACTTCTAATTATTTTAATTAAAATTTTATAATTCTATTAATAATGTGATCATTTCTCTTGAAACTGATAGCAGTTATATAACGGAAGATTACCAATATGTTCTCATCAGAAACACTTTCCCAACAATCTTCAATTCGAATTTAAATTAATATGGCTAATATGAATATTTTTATAGACACGGAAGGTCTGGATAAAATCAATTTTAGAATGCTTCACGAATTAATGACGGCACCATATAATATAATGTAATTTCTGCAATATTTGACAATTTTACAAAAGAGCCGAATAATAAAGAGTGTTGTAAAAAATTTGCACTAATTAATATCCTGCTTGTTCGCAAAATAGATTATATGAAGGTATGTTTTTTCAAACAAATATTAATTAAAATTAATGTTCTGTCTTTATAGATTACACGTTTCGCTGTCACTTATATAAAAGCGTAAGATCAAATAGAAATCAAGCATTTTATAGTAATTCAAAATGAAAATGAAAAATAAATATTTGAACTAATGCATTGTAGGCCGAGAAGGTGGATTCACTTAAGCAGTTATCACATGAATTAATGTCCCCTAGTTCACGCAATCATTGATGGAAGAAAATTTTGCCGCAATATATGCAGGATGCATTTATCAGTTATCCACAAGTAATAGAAGGTATATGTCTAATCATTTTCATAATACAATATATAATAATTCCTTTAGACCCTATATAGATTGTCGATATTGATGAAAGTACCTTCGGAAAAATGAAATATGTTCGTGGCCATCTTTTTAAGATCTAGATGTCGTTTGACGATATTCATATTAATTTAAAAAACTGCTCCTTCATTGTTATTGACAACCGAAATGTCAAAACATTATTACCGATTATTCAAGAGCATATCTTATCCAAGTAATGTTTGTAATTTGTGATTCATTAAATAATGTACATTCCTTTTTATTAGGTACAACAATTCTTATTAATGATTGGGTAGCTTATCATGCTTTGCAAAATGATTCGGATTGAGGTGTGACTGTGGTTGTAGTTGTAGATAGATGTGGTTATTACTGGGTGGAAAGCAGTACGATACCAAAGATCAGATGTAGACTTACACCTACACCCACACTACTGTGTAGTAAATGAATTCACGAACAATTCAAGTCAGCCTAACGTTAGCTGCTAGTCATGTGTTTACTGTCAGAATATTAGAGAATAATTGTATTATTTTGTCAACAATGGACCATTTATTACCCAACAATTTACTATTAGAATATAAAAATTCTGAACATAGTACAATAGAATAGTAAGTTAATTTTATGCTTGTGTGTTTTATCTTCATTTATAATTGTATTTCTTTTCGCTCTATGTTCTCCTACTAGTAGTATCAGTGACTGATATTCTTTGCGTTTTCGGCGTTTCTTTCTTTTTTTGGTTCGTTGATTTTATGTTCTTGTAATGAGTACAATCATATTCAAAACCAATGTTANTTAATTTTATGCTTGGGTGTTTTATCTTTCTCTTGATCCTAGTAGTCGAAAATATTCGGTTCTGTATAATATAATTTTTGATTAGAAATTTGATGACTGACTGAGAATAAGCTAAATGATGAAAGATTTTATTATATTATGTTCAAGTTCATGTTACGTGCCAATTTTATACTCATGTCTATATCAAAATAATACAGTTATACAAAACCTTGAAGATATAAAATATAAGTTTAATTAGAATCTTTTTTGAAGATAAACGAGTTCAAAAAATTAGTTAGTTTCGATTAACTTTTCAAATTAAGG
>CAJNSZ010000002.1:2328141-2342261 GCA_905329745.1 Rotaria sp. Silwood2 | reverse complement strand
TTTCCATTAACTTTTCAAATTAAGCTTACAAGACGTGAATTTTGTGAAAAAGATTTTGAAAAGAGTTATAATATGCGGCAATACTTATGTAAGACCGAACATATCTTCTTATAAACATTAAGAAAGAAACGTCTTCATACATAGAACTTCCAAAAATGTTTTCCAATTGAGTACAGCTATAAAGACAACTAATATAAGTATGGGTTCTAAACCAAGACGAAAGTTTAATAAAAATGAGATTTATGAGCACAACCGATAATTCAGAGGATGGACATGGGATATATAGCTATGAAAAATTTCCAAAGTTTTACTGAATAATATAATCATGAAAGAAGAGTAGTGTATTTTATGATGTTGAAGAAAAATATTTCTCCTTCTATCATATGCCTCGACATCTACCGAGTTATTGAAATGCCTTCTTCAAATTCTCACGGCCAGTCAACGAAGAAATTATATTCTAGAAAGTTTTGCAAGATCCTAATGAATTTTCGTGGATTTCATACTAGATTCAAGGAAGTGTTTTTCGCTCCATTATGACTAAATTTGAATCTACCCATATCTGCTAGATCCCATCCAAATCCATCCGATTCCGGTAGAATATGAGATTTGAAGGTATAGCTTTTTTTCTGGCTTTCTTGCATTTCTATGGGTTCAGACGAATGCTGCTGGATTCGAAGAATCATAAGAGCCAATTGTTTCCCGTCGAGGAGTAATTTGTGTGTTTTTGTCGCTATTTGTTGTTCTTCTTATGAAGATACATAAAAAAACACCGATAAAAATAAAGAACGAAAACACATTACTTATTAACAGCGAGTGATGACGTTAGGAATGGAATAGGGTAGGTTCAGCCAAATCTAAAGAACCTTTCAAGCTCGTCAATAGTCATTGATTCAAGATTCATATACATTGTGTAGAATGTGACTGAATTTTGTATTAAGGACAATTTTACAAAGTTATATGAGTCCTTTAGACTCGATTCTGTTCATGTCGTTGAGGACCTAGCTGACCTCTCATGCTACCACCATTTGTAGCTGCAGCGAATTACTTCGTTCGAGAGAGAACAAGACTTTTCTGCAAAATGTGCCACATTTTGCAACTATACAATAAAAATAAGTCTCAACGATTTGCTAAAAAACTGGCACTACTGATTATTTTATTTCTCTCTATCATAACATCAAATATATCGATGGTCTTTTTTACTGTCGTATGGCAATGAATGATAGAGCAATGCTATTTTCATCCGAATTTTTGCTCCAGATGGTGTGGGGTGTGGGTGTGGGTGTGGGTGTGGGTGTGGGGTGTGGGTGTGGGTGTGGGTGTGGGTGTGGGTGTGGGTGTGGGTGGGGGTGTGGGTGTGGGGTGTGGGTGTGGGTGTGGGTGTGGGTGTGGGTTGGGATGTCGGTGGGTCTTCTGGACTAGCACACAGACATCCCATATCCCACACCCACCCACACCCACACCCACACCCACACCCACACCCTTGGTTTAGTGCAATATTTGTGTGAGCAAAAACCTCAGTTGGGCATCGACTCGAAAGTTACGAACTTTCCCGTGTAAGCAATTGATTGCAAACGGCATCGTAATAGATAAAATTATGAGATGGGCTGTTAAGTAGTTCCTATTTAGTTAGTATAAATTTATTTATCATGAATAACAATAAGTACTCTTTTTGTTGTTCAGATCAAACTTGTAACTGGTCCACAATTTGTGAACCGTTTTGATCCGATTAATTTAAAAAAGTCTTTCAGATCGGTACAAACTGGCAAAAATGATAAGTTTGTTGGATCTTCAAAACACACTCGTGTTCCCTTCTTATTACTCAATTTTTTGGAAATCTGCATGATGAGATGTCATGTTATAGTCTTTTGTATCTAAAAGACTTCACAAAGATGAATATGTTATATTTGTCTGTATGATATTAAAAAAAAGAATAATCTAACTTACAGCTGATTTCGAAACTTCACATCTTGAATTTTTTCATTCAAATTTTACAGAAAAATCTAACTGTGCTATCTGAACGACAGTTCAAATCTAAATCTACTACTTAACGAAGCATGAAATGAAATAAGTTGAAAAGTTCAACTCACCTAACACAGTTTTGGTTGCACTTTTCTCAAAATGTAATATGCTTCAAGTAAAACAATAAAATAGTGTTGACAAATTGGAAGAAAATAATACTCATAGTTTTTGAAATAGCACTGTTTGATGTCTTTGATAAGACCAGTGAAACTTGATCTCGACATGTTTTTTTTTATCACAGAAAGATGAAATATCTATATTTTTTTCAATCGATACAGACGGGTGAAAACTGGTCGGCTCAGCTATTTCAACGAGTCTGACGCCGATTACAAGTCTAATTTATATTCACAAATCTTAAGTGTTCAAATAGAGAAATATTTGTTTTGTTTTCCAAATGAAGAGCAAGATGTGAGAAAAGAAATTCAAAGAATATAACTTTCAACTAGTCAAGAAAAAAGAACAATTTACAGATAGGAAAATAGTGATAACTGATAGCTTTAGGTTTATTATTGAAAGAACAATTGAACGAAAGCTTAGAGTGAACGTACAGCGCATTCCATTTCAACTTGAGCTTGCTTAAAATGAAACGGTAGATGCTAACATGAATTTGTTTGCCGCTGAGAGTAAGTATGCTATTTATGGGGTAAGAAGGGATGAATGGTGACAAGCAATTGACCTTTTTAATTACATAGTTAGTATTTTTTTAAATTTTGATAATACAAAAAGTGTTTGCGATCCAAATGCAATAGAGAAAGAATTTTTCTATCGATCTATGTTTCCAATTTTCAGAAATCTTAAGAGGATACATTTTCATGCGAGTTTTTACGAGATCTACTCTTGATTATATTTATTTCTCGAACTGGGGTCAATAGACAGCTATCGTACATATGGGAGCACAACTGTTGTGTGTAAGACGATTGTGTGTAAGAATATTATGTGCAGACAATTATGTGTATGGACAATTGTGTGCAAGAAAATTGTGTGAACAGACAATTGTGTGTTAGATATTTGTGTGCAGATAATTGTGTGGAAAATGAATGTGTGCTATGTGGAAATAAATATTTTTGTCAAAAAGTGAAGAAGATCAAGTTGTTGACTCATCGCAAATATTAAAAACCGTCCAAATCTTGATTTCCTGAGTCGTATTGTAGAAATTGTTCTTTTTGCTTTATAAGAGCAAATGAGCCGTTTATATGTATTTCTGATATTGATCGAGGATTTACTGGAAAATTTAGATTAGCAGCACGTCATCGACAGATGGTACGTTTCAAGTCATTGATAGGTGGAAGCTGGCTTAACACTGTAGTAGATGCTGTAGCAATTGATGTGGCAACAATTGAATGTGTGGCCATTGTTGTTTTAGACAGGTCACGAATTTCAGAACGACATTGACGAATTCCACTTATACTCGGATTTGGAGCATGATTGTGGTCGCCAACTAGATGACAAATTGTGTTATTAATTGTATGCAATCTAGCTTTATATTTCTGTTTGTTGCATTGTGTACATCGCCAATATACTTTATTTTCATGAGTACGTTCTTGAATGTAATCAAAACCGTTCTCAATCAGAACCGGCTTGTCTTTTTTCAGTTTGAGAAAATAAAATGGACATGATGTATTTGTAATTTCAATGTGATCTATATGATGGTGAATTTTAAATCACTGTAAATTGATAACATCTTCTTATTCTCACTCGTTTTAATACTCTCAAGGAAAATTGATTGACGTGCATGCACATGACCGTCTGTTCTCATAATTGTCTTACACACAATGATCTCTTCTCATAAATGTCTTACATACAACTGTCTGTTCTCATAATTGTCTGCACACAATTGTCTTACACACTTTTGTCTTACACACAACAGTCATAGACCCTGTACATATACGGAGTGAATAGAGACTTACAATCGTTTTAACGTTGACAGTAAGACCTATTTTTTGACACTATTGTTAGTTAAGTTTTATTCGGTCCTGTATAATTCGGTAATCCAAACATTTATCTACTATCTCACATTAATCTTATTTTCAAAATCTCATTTAAATTCAAACATCAGTTCTTCAGTAAAATGTTCCAAAAGAAAAATTGATGTTTATTCACCCCAAAAGAAATGAATATAGACACTAGCATATGCATATGTTGGATAAATAGACATTTTCAGCAATTCTGAGTGTAATTTCTAAAATCTAATTTTCAAAAGACTTTGGCATCCTATTGAGATCATTTCCTTAACGAATATTTCTGTCTCGCCTTGCTATACATATCTATAACTTTTTCTAAATATTGATTAATGAAAGATCATGAATAATGCAACAAATATCGCTAGAAAATGAGACATTTTCAGAACTACTTTTCATTCATTTACAATGTTCATTCATTACAAAAGAATAGAACTACACATAAATAAATACAAACATTCACAATACACAAGACTATTTGAATAGACGGTGTCATCATTGTGAGCAACAATATGAAGAGAAAACAGATTTTGGCTATTGAGATCATGTCGATCATTTAGATGAGCTGCACTACTATCGACAGACAATGTCCGACGACTTAGCACGCATTGTAAATATAGCATGTTCTGTTTTATTTCTTCCTCTTTTTAGACGCAATCAGTTGAACTAATGACGACTGTGCCACAAATATACGAGTGCAAGATGCAATGTCAATATGCACAAAATGATGTAGATTGAGCGCTGTTGGATATTCAAGATAAGAAATTGTCGGTAAAAAGTATCGTTGTTCATTATCACATATCCATTGGAACAATCTTCCACTGACGTGCTGGAAGTCGAACTGCTGTCGGGAACGATGAAAAATTATTCTTACTAAAAAATAAGAGTCTCTGATGACTCATACGATTCTTTACTTTTAGTAACTCCAGCATTCAAAATCACAATCCATCATCATAAGATTGACTAAGTGTTACATACTTCAATTCGGCAATACTGTGTCTTTGAAATCCACTCTCCAAGATTGATGCTCTAATTTGATGTGACTTTGGTCAAAAGATACCAAAATAGGCAAGACAGCGGAAATAGAAAAAGTCTGTTTAGCAGTGAGTCAAAGGAAACTGTTGGTGTGTGTTCTACTTTGTTTTACACTCGCGCCAAGAACTTACAATAGTGGCTAGAAAATTCTGAAAAAATTATGATGAAGAATGCTGGTTTCAACAACCGAAAGAGGTTCTTACCAAACGTAAACTATTACATTGATTTTAAGCACAATCCAGTGCTGACGAAAGTGGTTCTAATAATGATCCTGCTAAATGGTCGGTTACAGGAAAATGAGATCGATCAAATGGGCTATATCGTCCAAATTCTGCATCCTCCAATCCTGTATGGCAGCATTCATGTGCACATCAGCAAGTGGTGAGTCAGTTACACTCTTCTCTTCGAATACATGATAGCAATCTGTGTTTTCGTTTTAGGGAACTAGTATCTACATTATTTATCATGGCTTCAAACTATGGTTGCCCTGGATTCCGAAAAATGCATTCCTAGAAATCCCATACAATGCCGCTTTGCTGGGATGAATGAAGAATGACATTTTCTATGATTGGTTGGCTTATAAGCATTGCCCTACTGTTCACCATAGAAAATGGCCTCTAGTCGCCTTTTCTGACGATCATCGTGTGCACACTAGCGCTTGAATTGTGAAAGTCATGATTGACAATGGATCGAATCAAAATGTACACCTCGTCATACCACGATATTATTACAACCACTTAAGGCAGTCATGTTGAAGAAAGTCAAGATTGTCTGGCCCTCTATTCTGATCGAATACAATACAAAAAAAATGATACACTAATACAGAAACAGAAATTTGCAATAATGGTAAATTACTGTTAAGTAATATGTTTTCTTCTGTTTCTTTTCAGTAATGTTTGATCTGGTTTTGTTTTAGATTTCTAAACTTTAGCAAAATCGGGGCTTTAATCCAATGATTCTCACGGTATTAGCAAAGAAAAATGACTTGGGTCATCACCGTTGGTTACATGGAATAGTAAAATGGTTTTTACTGGCGGTTCTCTGATCATTAGTCATTCAACTCAATAGTGGATTCGATTTACTTCGTGGTATCAACTTTCTACTACTGATGAGTTTTTTCGAACATGTGAATTCTTGTCAATGCTTTTTTTAATTCAGAGTATCCAACAGCTCTTAGTCTCACAATAAGATCCCGAAACAGTACTACTGATCGATATATCTAAATTTGAAACTCTCTTTCACCAAATCACAACATGTAAGTACTCTTTGCTTTCAAACTTACCATTCTTTCCTGAAGATAAATGCACTAAAATAGTTTCTGAATATGTTTTGATTATTTTCATCCAAACACAAAGAGACTAGGTTATTCCAAAACCTCCTTCCAGACAGATGAAAGTAATTGTTTCACAATATTTTGCAGCTGCTCTTAGTGATTTTGCCTGCTGCTCATACTGGTATGTCCTCGATGATTTCAACAATCACAATAACATCTTCTGGTAAGTCTTTGCACTAGGAATTTGTTTTACATCAGCCATATCGATTACATATCTTATCATGAACTTATAGGTCTATGATCAACTATCAATGCAACGATAAAAACTCGACATTGCTCTGTTCCTACTAGTTCTAATTGTATTGAGTGTGAGGGTGAATGAGTGACAGTGTGGCATGTCGCTGTTCTCTTCAATCACATTTACGCCCATTATTAAAGAAAATCTCAAGCTTTTAATTTAGAACGATAAAGTAAATAAATATTTAATGAAGTGAATTCAAAGTCAAAAATATCTGGTAACTTAAATAGCATTGGTGGCTATTGACTGAAAAGTGTTTGCGTTGCAACTGATACGTTATGACGAGTTATGGAAGCAAGTAAATTTGAATAAAAATCAATTCGAACATTTCTGTATATTCTGACGCTGCGTAACTAGATGGTCATTGACATTGAAGAATGTCAACATCAAGTCTTTAATAAAAAGAAACTGAGTGATACAATTTTGCAGTTACGTTAGAGCTCTGATAGAATAAATCAATCTGGACTTACTGAGAGGTAAACAAAGAGCTCAACTCAGTTACAAGGCCTGCAAGACAAATGATGCAATTCTATTACTTACAACAGAAATTACGATCAATCGATATATATATATGTGTAAATGATCAAAAATGAGTAGAATAAAGACAGAAGGCATATCAGTATGGAACACTTTTGTAATGCAGATAGCATCTTTTTTTAGACCCATGAAAGTTTACTTGAAATCTTGAGGAAGTCTAGAAAATTTAAGGAAATTTTATGAGATTCAAGGGAACCTTGTAATTTAGGGCTTCAAGATTCAGTTCGTTTCTCCTTATTGGCATCTTATCGAACTCTGGAAGTAGAATTCGACCGTATCCAAAACATAGGATCCGAGCAGTTTTTGGCAGCAGAATCCCGTGAAGTTTTCAACGCTAGGGATCTGAATGTTATTGCGTCACTTAGTTCCAGACAATATTGCTATAGGATTCAACGGGATACTATAAAATTCTGATGTTACTGGATAAGATCTGATAGAAACTCGATCTGATATAACTGCTTGAGTGATTCTCTTGAGCTGTTATCCAAGACACTTTTAACTGCATGAATAATATAAGAGATAATCCAAAAATCTATCTTTTTTTAATCAATATTATGACAGAATTGACTCAAAAAACACCATGTATATGTACCTGAAATATGTGCCTTTATTTTTACCATTTTTTGTTCGATAAACAGAGAACACAGTCTTATCTATAATAACTGTCAGTCCTAGTAAAAATTTATTCTTTCACTAATCATTGTTCATCAAGGTTATAGTCAAATGCTTTTTATGCTATGTATTTACTTATATCCAATCGCTAAGACATATTTTTCATCGGTCAAGTAGGACACTTCATGAGTGCATCTTTTTGTATTTTCCATCGCTTTATTGGAATAGAAGTTTATTCTTTCATCGTTCAACATAGAAATCCTATTCGAATCCACCTATTATATTGATGACAGTAGTAATGAAAGACAATTGTAAATTAATCCACCTAATATTTAAGTTTATTTTGTGTAATAGTAACACTTTTTTGTAAAGAAAAAAAAAAACTCTAATCGCAATTATTTAGAAAAGTTCAGTTGCCTATTGGCAGAAATCATTATGATTTTAGAAAAATATTGGAATTAATCTTCTTCAAAGAGGATTTTAATCATGTCAGGATCAAGCAACTGATTCTCGGTCAAACGTTTACTCTAAACAAAAAGAGTAAAGACGTATTCACATAGTTATTTATGTCCTACCGTTCCCCATTCAACTAATGTTGGAATATTTGTCAATCGAAGTTGCGGATCTTTTCGGAATGAACAATTTGAATCTTTCCAACTAAACGGAAAAGAGACTTCAGAAACATTTTATTTTTTACTTCACTGTTTTTTTACCTTGCTCGATCGCCTACGGAACATCCGATAAAAACTCCATTGGACGGTAACAAATGTTCAACCGTTTGTTCTACAGGTTTTTCTACTTCAACACAATATGGACACCTATATGAAACAAAGCACAATCAAATTCAACGAATATTATGTTTCTTCATATACCAACTATATCCTTGATTATCCTTTGAACCATAAAAGAATACAAAAATACGTTTATCTCTGCCTAATTTCTTTAATATAGTTTTTAATTCATCATAACCATTTACATACAATTTGTTACCAGATAATGCCATCTAAAAACGTAATGAAGAAAGTATTAACTTTTGAAAAATGTTTTGATTAAATAGAAATTGTCGTTTATGTGTAAACATAAAATGGATTGAGCTATACACATGCATCTATCTGTTGATACTTACTGAACCTACACATTAACAGTAAGAAGATACTTCTCGTACAGATCGTCATATATACTGTTATTTTTTGAAATGTTTTGAAAATTTTAACATACGTCTAGTATTCGATCAAGATTTCTAAATGGGCTATTTTCAGTATTATACAATGCACGACTCTTTTTTGTGAATAATAATGGGAGTAAATCATCCGATTATACATATTTACTATTGAATCTGTTATATTGTTCACTAGATAAGAAAGAAGAATAATCGTGAATGGTTGTTTTTCTTGATTGTATCTAACAGAAATTGACCGAACTGTATTAGAATTCAACAAGAGATAAATTCATACGATCACGTGCTTTACTATAAGTCGAGTGGAGTGAAACAAAAATGAGAGAAAAATTGTAATCATAATGATCGTTTTGATAAGTAATAGAAATATGGATGTACATATTACAGTCTAATAAAAAATAGTCAAGTCAATTCATGCTTTGACCAATAACGAAATATAACGGAAATAAGTTCTTCAAGTTCATGTTCAGCTCGAGTACTGATTAAATCATAATATTTGACTATCTGTTTTCGTAAATCACGTTCTGTAAATTCATTTTTGAGACATTTTTGAACATGAGACAGATAAAATTCACTGTCTAAAATAAAATAATTATTACTTTAAATGCATCATCTGTATAATTGCTGACGAGTTTTGAAAAAATACTAGTGTCACTTTTTCAGTTTATTTTGTGTGCTTACAAAGCGATGCTTTAAGTAACAAGAAACTCTGGAAAAATGACTTTAAAGTTAGCAATAGATTTGGTCCAATCATAGCGACGATATTGAATTGTTTTCTTGAACTATTTTTCGGGTCATTCGATACTTACATTATTTTGTTGCTTAGTTTTTTCTCATATATGTAAAAAGATCTCTGGATCTCATTTATACGAGAGCCAACTATTTCTAACTTTGCACAAATCTGTCTTTTGATACTACGTCAACTTTATTGTCAAGTACAAACATGACATAAGGTGAACTATTATGAGTAAATTGATTATATTAAGAAGATGAACAATTAAAATGATAAAAGCATGCTTTCGTCTTATTTCTGTCAAAATATCTTAATAAACTTGGTCGTTAACTTGACAATGAGATATATATATATATAAAACAATGCTGACATTGACTTCTTCGTTCTTTTTTGTAAATTTATTCAAAAATAATATTGATAAATCTCAAATGATATAAAACCTTTTGAATAGATTTTAAAAATCAATAATTCTATTTAAAATAATTTCTCACAGTTTTATTTTATCAGCACATTGAAATGATGCCACCCAACCAAAATAATGAGCTGTCTCATTTATAGGTATTGCTGTATCTTTTGTAATTACTTAAATCAATTTGAAATTGGATTTCTACCGATGGAACAGTAATAATTTAAGGATAAGAGAAATCACCTTTGTCGTCATTTATTGCTAATATAACATTAAATTTTGATATTTATGACAAGACATTTTCTAATCGACCTGCTACCCGTGAATGTTATCAAACAAGATATTTTTTATTTTCCGATAATTGGTCACCACAATGGACAGTATATAATGAGCTTTTAGAAAAAAAATTGATGGACGACAGGTGAGAGGCTAATTTAATGATACAGGCTTTCTTTCAACAATGAGATTTTTTTTGCCATCAATTGATGATGACTGAGAAGAACAGTAAACTGATCGAAAATGACGAGTGACTTCTGGTAGAAAATGAAAAACATATTCCTACTTTACGATGCAAAGAGTTCACTATATAACTACACTTTGTTTTAATTCTTGTAATCAGTGATTGTTACTATACTTTTTCTTTCATTATTATTTAATTCTCATTTTCAACACTTCTCGGCTTGTTTTACAAACTGTCATTCATCATGTCAAAGTATCTGTCAACAGTGAATCTTTACGGAGATCCCCTCTTATTCGAAGTTTTCTGAAGAACGGCTCATCGGAAATATTTGAAATTTTCAGAGTAGATAGATCTCGATGAGTAGAGCGAAAGTTGCCATATACTTCAAATATTCAAACACTTCTTTCTAGAAAATAACTGGATTGCAAAGGCTGAAAATTACCCACTTTCTTGATCGTAATATGTCTAATAGAGCTGGGATTTTTTTTACTGACAATATACACTGTTTACGGGAAGTATTTTCTTGTTGGTTTCTTTTTATCTCCTCGCATTGCGATAAAAAGATCAAGATACTGAGGGTGTCTACATCAACACATGTTGTTTCCACTAGAACTTTTCTTTTTGTAAAATCTGCCAAAAATCAACAGTGCAACATTTTTCAAAACAAAAATATGATAGGCACCTCAAACAGTATCCAGTCTCCGTACCAAAAGTTTTAGCTCAACATCTGCATAATGAGAAATAATCATTATCATTAGGACAAATTTGCATACAAATAATAATTGCAGTACGAGCTTTTTTGCTGCGAACTTCGAAATTTGGATTTAATAAAAGTATTAACTTATAAAGAAGAGCTCTCGTTTATATGGTATTTGATAGAGAAAACCTCGAAACTATATTAGCAATGAAAACCCGAAAATCGAAAAAAATTCTGATTTTTACATCCGATAAGCGAGGAGCTCTAAACCTAGAACTTCTTCATTGAGTCTTTAGTTCTGCTCCTTGTACGAAAACTTCCATGCATAACGCTCTGAAAAAGTTCCCTGTTATAAAATTCATGACATACAATTTGAATAATAATAGATACAATCAATTTTTTTGCATGACGGTATGCACAATGATTACACCCGACAATGACTATCTCTTGCCTTTTATCAGATAATCATATTTTATCAAGATAATTTTTTTTAATAAAATCCAAAAATATCAAAATTTTTTTTGTCGAATTATTCAACTAAAAACGTAATAAACTAATAGTTTCTAAATTCCGTACAGACGAATATAAATGAGTCATATCTAATTTTTGATTGGTTAATTTTTGCCAATTGAGAATATCATGTCTTATGTGCAATTTCATTTTTATATTCATTTCATATTTTATCACTTAACAAAATGAATGACGATCTACGAGCTCGTCCAAAACCTAAATTTGGCATTAGTGATGATGCTGAAGATGAAATGTTAAATTATCAAGAATTATTCCAACGTTCAAATATTCAACCATCTGCACAAGTCATACGAGAACCAAATATAAAACGTCAACAATCAAATGAAGATGAAGAGAAAAAAAAGAAATTTTCAAATATTGATCTTACTCAAACAACAGCTATGCGACCTATTATTATCGTAAGAAAAACAATTCGTTTTGAAAAATCATGAAAATAAAAAAGAAATTATATCAATGAAGTTTTTAGGAACGGGATGTTAGTACAACTCCTATACAACTACCAATACTTGTTAATGATCCATTTCCACAAGCAAAATATCGTGGTGATGAAGGTGATCTTGATGTAAAAAAAACTTTCGCTTATTATTAATTTCCATTCATTGAAATCTTTTTAATTTTCATTAGAAAATTGTTTTACCAAATGTTAAAAAAGCTTCCTTATTTGCTAAACAAATGTGTCGTGATGGAAAATTGAAAACATGTAAAGAATTAGAAGAAACAAAAATATCATCAACCAACCAACAAATATCACGTTCAAGTTTATTAACTGGTAGTGGTCTTGGTGAAGTGACTGGTGAACGAGAAATTCAACGTATTCATAAAGAAAATATTGATCGATTAAATTCAATGGATGAAAAAGAAATTTTAGCTGAAAAAGAAAAATTATTAAATTCACTTGGTAAAAAGAAAACGAGATTTTTTTAAATTAAAACAAAGAATTTTCGAAATTCTTATCTTGTATATAGATCCAAAATTAATTGCATTTATGCGAAAGCGAAATAGAAAAGAAGGAGAAGATATTATTCGAATAAATGAAAAATCACCTGTGGAAAAAATGGATTTAGATGATCAAACAACATCAACAAATCTTCCAGTTGATGTTGATTCTCGATGGGTTCATATGGATAATATTGAATATGAAAAATTAGAATGGATGAAAGATTTACCAAAACCATCAGTTCCACGAACAGTTGACGATTCCGTAAGAAAAATTTATTTCTGTAGCCTCCCTCTCGTCTTAATAGAAGACTTCAGATTTTTCATTGATTTTCATAATTTTCCATTCAAGGAATTTTTCAAAAAATCAAAACGATTTTGAGAATTTCACAAATATTTTTAGAGTTTGAAAAGTCCAGAAATAATGCTGAACTTTATCTTTTAAAGTTTTCAGCTCAAAACTCTCGAAGCAAGGTATATTTTGATGTAAATAATGTAGCTAAAATTCCAATTTTCTAAGAAATTAATTAGGAGGATAGTCTTTTATCATGCTCTGTGTAGTTTTCCTCCAAGAGGATCTTCTACGGCGGATAGGAGTTTAGTTATCAAATGAAGAAAACTAAGATAATGTCGCTTTTTAAACTTTGTTTGAGATTAAAATATTATATTTCTTCAATACGCGAAAAAAAAAGAAATAGTAAACACGTCATGTACTTAGGTCACACCAAAAGTAGTTACGGAGCTATATCAATTTCTTATAGAATGCTTGAAAAAATTTTCTTTTTTTATGTAGTGATAGAGAAAACGAGACTCTATTTTTCTGTGGTATTTGATCACTGTTAAGCTAATGTCATAATTATAAAATTTCGACTAAGAGCTGTTTGCTATGACATGTCACGATTAGATCAATGCTAATATTCTTCGAATAACTTTTGATTAAAACAAAATAGTGAACTGCAGTTTTCGTCCTTGCAAAGAAGAGATGAAGAAGCATCGAATCTATGTTACTGATTTTCCTGACCTGTTTTTTTTTGTAAGGCCTTCAATTGACCTTTTGAAGAACATCCATCTCGTGAGTTGTTTATAGTGGATTTTCAATAATCAGATTCACATACAAACCGCTAATCGAAGGTCTACAAACTGCGAAAGACTCGTATGTTCATATTTAATTATTTAGGAATAATATGTATTGTAGTCGAACCTGTAATAGGATTTTCTAGCATTTTTTTTTGTTTTTTTTTCATAAAAAAGCATTTTTCAGACGGTAACAAAATTGAACAAAAAGAAATTCAGAAATCATATTAGAAAAACCTGTAATAACGTATGATCGAAAAGTTTTTGGACAAAATATTTGTTCACTTTTGACCAACTAGAAAGTATTACGGACGAGTCAAAAGCTATATGTTAGAACCAGAATTTTGTGCTCTCTTCAAATATGGGCTCAGAAA
>CAJNSZ010000002.1:2311829-2328116 GCA_905329745.1 Rotaria sp. Silwood2 | reverse complement strand
CATATCAACTTACACCAAAACTGGGTCGATCATGGATATGATCGATTATTGGATTAGTGCCCAAAAATGAGTAACTTTGTAAATAGCTTTTCGCTTCAAAAATTCGAACGAAACTCCATGAAAATAGCATCAAAATGTTCATTTTAACTTGCTCTTTCAAATGATGTATGATTCAATAGGGTTATTCCGAACAATTCTTAATGGGCCGATTTGGCCTCTTATGCGCCCCCGTCCTTTCCATGGCAATTTCTAGAATGCTCTTGAGACAGAAAGCTTTTGTTTTGCGAAAAGATTTTTTGTATCTATATCCCCTCCAGATATTTTTTGGTCAGGGAATATTACAAATACACATATAAACTTTTTCTAGACCACTCATAACTACTAAATAAAAAATTTTAGTTTAAAACTCCAGGATACTTTTTTCATTCTATATGAATCTTTTTATTGAATATAGTTATCGTTCACTTGTTGATCAATATGACGCTTGTTCATTTGGTGATGTACTTTATTCAAATTATCTTCTTGTTCCATTACAGCAAATGTATGATGTTCAATTACGAAAACATGTTTGGATTGAACATTCAACTATATTAAAATATCTTCGATTAAAACCTGATCAAGTATTATTTTTGTTTTGCTATTTTCATTGATAATTATCTAACTTTTATAGATTTTATTCTCACTTGAAACATTCTTTATACCATATGAAAATGAACTTGAATTAATTCGTTACTATGCTCAAATATTATTAAATGGAACTGTTAAAAAAACGATTCAACCATTATTATATATGATTGCTGTACATCATCTCAATGGATTTCTATTTGATCAAACACGTACTGAACAAAATAATTTACAACGAATTATTGTAAAAAATTTACAAATGACATCAACAAATGATAAGGTAAGTCGTTAGATTGCTTTGTTGAAAGTGAAAAGAAAGATTTTTTTTTTCTAGATATTGTATGATGAAATTATTAATTATAAAACATTTTCAAGAGATGGACCTGTGATTTTTACAACTTTGCCAGTTATTCGCATGAATTGGTTACAAAAACTTGTGGAATAATTATTATTAAGACTTTTTCTTTATTAACATGAATCAAAAATTCTTGACTTGATAATCTAGACATTTGTGTTAAATGTATTCTTTTTCTATTTGAACAATAAAAATGCTAACAGTTAACTAAATAAGAATGCACAATAGTAGAGTCTTTGTTGTATTATGAACTATCTTACGTATAAAATTATTTCAAGAAATAACAGTTATCTTTTAGATCTAATAACTATTGCAAGAATATTTCGTTCTTTTTTTGTTAAAATTTTTCCATACCATAACTGATATAATATTCTGCATATTGTACGGTGCGATAAATATATTCGAATATTTACAAATGATCATTGGTACTATAGACATACTGCATTACATATACAGATGCTACAAATACTTGAGTATATTTAAAAAATGCACCAGTTCTTTATTCATTGATATTGTCAAACTCCCTCATTTCAAGTATAAGAATAAAAGTTTCTAAAAATTAAAACTAACGAAGGAATCTCATCAGATGTCAAATCGCTTTTCGATCGAGACTATGTTAAACTTTGATGGGTACTAGTGAATAATAGAAACGTCTAGAATGGTTTAGTTTTCTGAGCTTTTCTTCTTCAGTTATCGAAATTCTTCTGATTTTGTTCGACAAAAAACGATGATCCCCCGCAAGTCATGTATGAATATCAACTCCCAGCTTTTTACAAACAAAATTCTCAATAAGATCAGTTCATTGGACAAGTTATAATTTTCCTAGTATCTCCTATCCTAAGATATGCAGAATTCGAAATTCTCTCATGTATACAAGCAAATTTTGTTCATATATTCATATCTCTAGATAAGAAAGAGTAGAAAAACTAAAAATTTGTACAATCAACTAATCTCATTACGAACTTCGTTCGAGCAAAGTTTGAAGTTGACAGTTGATTTTTCGGGTGACTCGAGAGGGAGCACAGTTTTTGTTGAAAAATCCACTAAAGTTTTAATATCTCAAGAACAAAAGCTCGAAAAACCAAACCATTCTAGATTTTTCTATTACTCACCAATACTCATCAAATGAACATTGCCTCAGTTCACAAGAGATTTGACATCTGGAGAGATTACCTCTTAACTTAAATTTCATATATTTCTAGGATACTTCTAAAGTTAGAGAAAGTTTAAGTAATATTGATATCGATTGTTTCTGTTTGTTTAGTTATCTGCGTCATTCACTCATTTCTACAATTGTACAAGACTGCCCTCTATCGCTGTAGAGCAATTTACTTCACGATGAAGATAAACAAATGTTTATGTTGTTGAATCAAACTAATAAAAGCGTGTGTAAATCTTTCAAACTCGAATTACTATTGCCTGTATTAACGTCTGTATCTTTTCATGAATCATTTTTCTACGTGTTCTGTTCACCGAGATACTTTCATTTCATTTTTTCCCACTCACGGGTGTTCTTACTTAATTCTAGATTGTTCGTAATTTCAGTCACGCGCACGATGTTGCGTGTATTGATCACTGGTATTTGGACTGCGACAAATACGCTCTTAAATCGTAATCAAAATCCACCTAATGAACAATCATCAACATCTAAATGGCATAAATTTCGTCATTTTATTTTTACAGCTATTTCTTCATTTGGTATTTCATTCGTTCGATCAATAACTGAAAATGAAGCTATTTATGAATATGTAAATACATGTTTAGCAAATTCGACAACAAATCGAACGAGTGTAGAACATCGTCAACAACGTAATTCAGGTGTTAATCGATTATCACGACCTAATTTTCGTCGACGATCATATCATAATAGTGGTGCTATACGAATCATAAAACCAACAATTAATATTCATATTCATCAGACATAGATTTTTTTGTTGTACATATGTGAGACATTTAGTTGTTGTTGTTTTTTGTGTGCTTTTAGATTCAAAGAAATTTCTTACGATTGTGAAAGAAAATGGCCCGAGGACATCAAAAAGAATTGGCCCGACAACGTAATGACAAGAATTCTGCTTCAAGTAAGCCGACTACACAAAAAGGCACTGCTGGTAAATGAGTATGTCGTATGTAATATTCAAATTTAGTTTATGCTTTCTATTTCAGATGCTGCTTTAACTTATCAATGTCCCGTATGCAAAGTACGAATAAGAGATACAAAGATATTTTTTTTTACAGATTGACGTTCTTTATTTTAGACTAAAATGGGTGATCCAAAAACTTATAAACAACATTTTGAAAGCAAACACCCGAAAAGTGAATTGCCAGCTGAATTAAAAGATGTTTAAGATATAATTATATAATGGATTAAAGATGATAAAAACTTCATTTTAAATAAAAAAAACTCACAAATGTTTTCTTCTAGAAATTCAGCTCTTTTTTTCTCATTTAACTTTCTTCTTGTCTCTATTATTTTTTCAAATAAAGAGAAACGAAATTTTTGGTATGGGACCATTAAATACAAAGAATAATCAACACATGGAAAAATGAGTATAATCAGAGTGCACGAAACGAATGCTAGTAGTGCTTGTCAGTGTGAAGGAGTATACACTATTGGAACATCAAAGTGATAAATGGAGTATTATGACATAGATCAAACAAAATGGCATGTAAACAGTCGTGTAGGACTAAATTACAGTGATTTTCAATCTTGAAATGTTGACCTTATATTATGCGCTATGTTACAGTTCATAATACGTACAAAACAGTACTGTATCCTATCAATATTTCCATTTCGTATTTCGTCATATTATTGAAATACTTTACATGCAAAATGTTCCATCATTTGATGTACGCAATCGATAGTTATTGTTAAATTCTATCTGGCACCAGCATGCTCTTCTTGATACGATGTCGCTAACAATCGCCTTTTTCAAAAAACATTTTTTTTTATTTGTTATCCCTTAAATCTTTTTTTCAATAAATCTTAAGCCTATATCAACTTTTTTGAGATACTTGACACATCAATCAATAATTTTCGGTGAAGGCTATCAGGCGCAATCAAATATGGTGTTTAAAAATATCTTTCGATTACGTTGTACAGCAGGGAGTTTAGGTGCCACTATTAAATATATATAGATGTTTGTAATTTTCTCTATATTTCAAAATTTGTTGTTTCTTTGTAACAAGTGAAGATGATACATGATGAGTATATCTCAGATAAGTTTCGATTTCGTAAGGGTTATTTTCAAATTTCGATGCCTCTCTTTTACCAAGCTGCTTGTAACTAAATTTTTTCCTAATTTGTGCTTCAAAAATCACGAATGACTTCATTATTTTTATGTTTTACAAGTTTGATGCACAATACTTGGCAGTAGTTTCCATGAAAAGATAAGGCTATTCAAAGTTTCATATCTGTAGAAAAGTACCGAGAGCATAACAACGTTCATTTAAGTATAAATAACGAAATATTTACGATCCTTTGGCAGTATAAATACGATCATATGTGGTTACAACAATTTAATTTTTTAGGAACTTTTTTCGAATATTGTAAATAAATGACAAAGATTGAACATGTTGGTAATTCGGTATTCACACAACGAAAAAATACGACTTCCATATGATTATCTTATTTTAGCCGTGACCATATCATAAACATCGTAACGAATCGCATGGTAAACTTCATTTCATATGTACTTTACAACGTCTTCGACCGAAATATACAAATTGCAATCCGATGTCTTCTATAGATTGTTGGAATATGTATAGCTAATTTATTTAACCATGAATGAATGTAAACAATCTAAGTAAAGTTTAGCATCATCAAATTCATTCGATATTTCAACGATATTAATTCAGTTCTGTGATAATTTGTGGAAAAAAACGTTTAATGAAGAAATTACAAACATGTCGGTATTTTACAATTTCAAATTGGAAACTGTTTAAAAAAGCAAAAAAAAAGACACTAAATAACATTTATCAGAAATAACGATCCGATCATCTTGATTCGAATCGATTCTACTGCTTACAATGTATTTTTGCAATTTTCTGTTATTATTGTGTATTGTTTCACTATTCTCCGATGTTTTACTGTTCCATAAAGTTGATATACATATATCTATGTTCATCTTTCATCATACTGATTATTTTCACGCTGAACGATCATAAAATAAAGTAACCATATCATTCACTTCACTGATCGATCAATCAATCATAGAGACGACATCCTGTTGTGTTTAATCTTAAATTATTTTCAATACTCAAGTTGATACTTCAATAAAAAAGAGTTTTTCTTTTATAAAGAATGTATGACAAAAACAATCTTTCATTTCTTCTTTTTTTATGAGTATTTGTTGTGGTTGGTCAATAAAAGTGGCAACAGTTGTAATCGTGAATATATTAAACATTTTTCTCTCTCGATCTTCTCTCTGAATCTGTTTGACATTGAAATTTTTCTTGTTTCACAGTTTACCTTAAAACACTTACTGTTAGAAGAAAAAGTGAGAGCAAGCGTAAAAAAAGAGTCACCAAGACAGCATTCAGACACAAACATATAGACATCCGGCGAAGAATATAACTTTGAGTGCATCGATCGATGCCCCGTGATCTGAAAATAAAGTAGAAGAAAAAAAAGAGAGAAAACTTCCGTTTTATTCATTCATTCTCTCTCTGTTCTATGTCGTTAATATAATTATTGCCCATTTCTTTTTGTATTTTTAAGACAAAAAAAAAAAAAACGATCAGATTTAATCAAAATTTACATTCATCAAGTGTGAAGAATAAAACATTTTGTTGTTGTTTTTACTTTTATTATTTGCCGTTAACTAACACTATTATCGTCACTTCTCAAATATGAATCGAGTAAGTAGATGTTATTAATAATAGCTACAAGAAGAGATTTTAAAAATGAGAAGATTTTCTTTTGAAAAACAAAATGTTTAAACGATATTCTATTCTATTTTTTTCTTTAGTCTCATAGCCATCTTGACGTATATCATAGTCGTCATTTATCTTTACATAAACCTGGTACAATACCAAAGTCATCTCGAAATATTTCACCGATCATATCAAGTCGTCATAAATATGAATTAAGACAACAAATTAGGCCAAAACAAACAGTTGAATCATGGTTTCAAAGTCATTCACGTGATGGTAAATCTAATTCTAGTTTTCTGATCTATATTCCATTTAAAAAACAAAACTTTCTCGAAATCTTTAAGATCGTCGAGCTGTTTATAGTTTTCTTAATACACTTTACGATGGTGATGTTAATCATCAAATAGAAGATCGATCATCAATTGAACAACGTCGAAAATCACCTAGTCCACGATCTCCTAGCAGAGTAAATACGACTGTTGTACATGCATCAAATTATTCATCGCAACGGCGAATGTCAAACAATGGTGGACGTGAAAGTCGAGCATCGAAACGTGATCTTGGAGAAATTCTTGAATCATTAGGAAGGTAATTGCGATAATGTTTTTACTTACATTAAACGTTTCTCCGTTTTACAAAACTAACATGAAATTTTTTTTATGAAACCATTGAAAATACATACAATGTTAAAGTATATAAAATAAGATCAATGTATAGAAAGAAAAGCATACATTTTATTGACTTTGAAACGAATCCATGGTTGAAAAATAGCATATTATTATCGCAAGTGACCTTCTTGGAGAAATTTTGAATTAAAAAAAAACAAGATATTCATTTGTGACAGGACAAAACTGACAACCTCAGATAGAAGACTCGATGGTAAAACTATTTCTGAGTTTTACTTTTAAATAGTGTCAAAAGCACGATACACTCGAGATGATTAAGTTCTGATTTAGACAATCAAAGAAAAAAAAATGCTTTTTGAGCCGAGTTGAAGTCGATAAAATTTTGAAATTTTCTTGTTTGATTATCATTCTTTTTTTGATGAAAAAATAGTATAATATGTATAGGTGATCTTTGAAGTAATGACTTTTTAGTTTGCTTTTTTACAAATTGATTAGCAGCACTCTATAAACAAACAGACAATGATATGACCAATAGTTGATCTTGTAGTTAATATATTGAAATATTTTATTTAGGAAAAGAATTTAAAAAAAAGCTACGTTTTAATATCTCAATTGTTCGGATGATGCTACTATTTTATTACTAACCGTTGTTGACATATTCTAGTTTTCGTAAGTCACCATCATTTCAAGAAAAAGGCATTCAAACATCAGCAACACCAATAACAGTTCCATTGCCTGATGTAAATGAAACAAAGAATAATCGCAAATCCGAAAAACATACAAAACGTTCAGCAACATCAATGGATAAGTATACGGAAACAATTCAACCTCAAAATTCAGTAGATGATAACACAAATGTAAATGACAATGAAAATAATAAAATAGGTCGACGTTATTTATCTCAGACATGGCGTGTAATAAATCCACGTGAAGATATGGAACTAAATGTTCGCCCAGAAAATAATGCATCATCATTTTTTAATTACACAAAAAAAGTATATCCAGAATATTTTTTTATTCATCCTGATTGGTATTAATTTGAAAACAAAGAATAATTCTAGACTTTATAAAAACTTTACCATTTTTTTTATTTCCTTCTTTCTTCTTTTTTATTGAAAAAATGAATAAATTTTTTGACGAAAGCAAATATAGATTGTTCTTTTTGTATAATATGAAGAATAAGTTTTAGATAGTTTTCAATACAACAACCATTATGTGAGAAAAGTTCATTTTGATAACGCATTATCAAATTACGGTTGAGAAAAATTTATGTTTTTCATTATTTTGTTCATGTATTGGCGTCGGTGATGTAATCATTGGATAAAGATTAAGTTTCGCTGCTTTTGCTTGTTGATCATTATTTGGTGGACATGATAATATTTGGTTATTTCGTTGATAATTTTTTTCATAGTTTTTATGATATTGTAAACATCTTGCTCCTTTATATTCTTGTCTGGGATATTGTTGTCTCTGTATTTCATTACGATTGACAACAAATCTTGGACATATACAAGTAATAATACGTGAAAATTCCTGACGTGCTTGTTTATTAAGTGAGAAATAAAATATAAAACTAAAACACATCGATATCATAGATAAAAGATATAATGAATAATTAATAAATATAAATCGACGTAAATCCGCATGGATATTATAGGTTAATGATGCAACTGTTTGATTGAAATCAAATGATAATGTAGGATTCGATAAAGTGTGATTTTGAGTTTTTGCTGTCAATTGATAAGCACGATGCCATGTATAAATATTGTATGGAGCCCAACAGAGGACATAAAATGAAAGTAATAAAACAAGTAAAACTACTGTACGTTTTGCATTAGCATTTGCTCGTATACTGTTGGCATAATTTATGGGTGGCGATGCTGGTGATGCAAAAGTTGTTCGAGTTGATGAACGACTTGATGTTGAAGAATTCGATGGATTATGTTTTCTAGTACGTTGGCCAGTTGTTGTTGATGTGTTGCCGACACCCATTGCGTTTACAATTGTATTATTATTAGACATAACAATATTTCTATTGAGTGTTTTTGTATTCATCATTTTTAGTTGTAAGACTTGTGGATCATTAATAAAAACATTTTGATTTTGTCCACGTCGTTTTTTCTGTACGATCATTTGTGAAGCTAATGTATCATTATGTCTCATCGATAATCTATTAGATGGTTTTCTTTTTGTTATATAACGTCGATGATGTTTAGCGCGTATAAAATAGATTAATTTAGCATGAAGAAAAAATGAAAATAATAATGGTAATATATAGAAAAATATTAAAAAACTTATTAAAATTCCATGTGTATATTGTACAATACAGATTTTCATTCTTGGTGATGTTCGTAAAACATGTGCATGAAGTAAATTACAAATAGCTATAGGTAAACTACATAATATAGGTAAAATTAATAATATAATTGAGCCTGATTTTGTTGATATACGACGACACCAGTTTGATGATGATGATTCTTTTGATAATGCATGACCATGAATGTAAACAAAACGATCAAATGCTCCTAATATAGAGAAAAACAATTCATTTTTCTTTAGATGATTAGTGAATTTCTGAACTTTTAACAGATATTAGTGTTTTTAAAAGAGAAGATTTTGTCATGTGTCTTCCTAATTAGTAACCGATGTATTTGATTATTAACTTATTAATTATGGGATCCATATATATGTATGGGTTAAACTTTTATGCAGATTATAACTTTTACAATCTTCTCACTTTCTTCGGTCATCGAATGTTTTCTCTCTTTCTTATGTTTTAAATGCCAAAGCATCATGATATGATATTACTGTACGTGCCATATCGAGTGAAAAAGAGAAAATTGTACGTTTTAGCGATCTATGAGAATTGATAGATTCTCTATATCTAAAATCATTCAAAGCTCTGTGAAATGAAAGATAAATCCGTAAAGCTGCGTTGAATTCTAAAACCATTGTGGCCCGAAAAAGTTTCTATTATTGATCAAGCTCTAATCTTACAGAAGATCACACGTTCAGTTTTATTAGATCTATAATACAATATGGAATCATTGGATTATTTATGAAGGTCCGCAAAGGATTTCAAAAGATTTCGGAAAACTCTATTCAACTTTGCAAGTACCGAATTATATGGCGTTGACTAGAGCCTAACGCAATTCGCATGCTCCTTTGATGTATATGGTCATTTCCAGATTTCAATGAGTAAACCCACATTTTTGGTCATCTGTGAAAGAAACTCCGTAACCAAAAGGTTAAAGAGGATGAATCACAAGACTACTATAGTCTTATTTTCGATCAAACAAACACATCTTGAAAAGTAATCATATACGAATGTGTATTGAATTGTACTGTATTTGAAGGCAAATCGTTGTTATATGATTTACTACGCACAGCTGGAACTTAATTATCTTCTTAGAGATATTGCATGTCATCGTGATCTTTTTCTTGTCACTATCAATTAAGATAATTTTACACAGAACAAGTACGTTAGCTTGCAGTAATATTTCAAAACTAGTCTAGTTTATTTGTATAATTATACTTATTGTCTATATGTTGATACAGATATGAAATATCGAACAGAAATTCCTGGATATATTAAATGAAAGTTAGACATGTAAAGTCAAGTACGTGATTTAAGTATAAAATGAATTCTACGACATACAATGTGAGTTTGTTTTTCTACACAAAATCCGAAAGAAAAAACTCTGCGGTAAAACAAATTTTATGATAAATCAATGTTTGACAATAGATCGATTTATAAATGTAGATAAAGAAATTTTATCTCAACTTGGTCTTTTTAATATCTTTTTTTATTTCTTTTGGAAAAAAGTTAGTCAAGATTTCTATTTTCCATGAAATAAGTGTTTATTTTAATCAAAACTATCAAGTATACTATTTTTTCTTGAATAATAATAACTCGTATTTTCTACCTGTGCACACTACATAATCAATTTCTGCAGGCTACTTTAGATTGTGTTACTTACAGATTTTCTTCATGAGATCCGAAATTACTATGGAAGCATAAATTTTGCTTGGATCTCTGTCTGTTTCTACTAGGTAACCTAGAATAATTTGACGTCATTTTGCCATTTGATGAGTAAAACAAATTGAGCTTTTACAGTGCAACCTTTGTTCGCATTTTTATTTCGTAGGACTGCATTACCGTCAACACTTGACAGAACCGGATCTCTTAATCTTCAGTTTAGTGGTCTATGAAATGTAGTCTTTTCTTAGAGTAATTAAGAAAAGTGTGTTTCGTTAACTTAAACACGTCAAGTCGTGCGTAAAAAATAGCATGATCACGAGTTTTACAGTATTTTTAGTAGAGAGAAAATTTCTTAATTATGCTTCTCATTGTTTTAATTATTCATACTTAGTCTTCAATAAGTCAGTATCCTAATGAGGGAATCAGTTCAAGTTACAAATCATTTTTAAGTTCCGACTCTGTATATAAGGTAGGTCTGAGTGAAATATGAAAGATTCGAAAAAGATAAGTACTCTTAAGCCTTTCTTCCAAAGCGATAGCCATTGCACTGGAATTTTAGGCTATAGCATGATATGCTTTAACAAATTGAATGACAGGATTTCGACCTGAAATTTAGCTCACAAACAGATCTACTGATGACTAGAATGCCCTGGAAATTCTAGCTCAAACAATTGTTTTATTCGTGAGATATTAAATTCTCGAAAATCCAATATATTCCGCGAAAGATACAACAGTCTCATATTTTTGGAAACTCAATATCTCACAAAACAAACATTCTTTTGAGCTGAAGTGTTCAGGACATTCTAGTCATCAGTAGATCTATCTGTGAGCAAAAATGTTAGGTCGAAATACTGTCACTCGATTAGTTTCTTTTGGGATGTTTCATATCTCATTGAAGTCTACCTTATACACAGAGCCAACATTCAAAAACAATTTATCATATGAAACGATTAACTCGTTAAGTCAACATTTTTTTATTATGATTGGATACACATTCTGTGAAAATTAAATTCTGAAATGAAAATAGATTTTTAATAGGAAAATCCCTTGACAACGTAATTAAGATGTCAACATCAAAGTTAATTGTTTGTGACATGTTTTTGTATGTTCAAAGAAACACCTAGATATACATGAGGAAATTAGTGATAATTAGATAAAACAACAGGAAATATTAAGAAATAACATTCTCTATTCATAAATCGATATATGGTTCCAAAAGAATTAGAATAATCTTTGTTCTGAACGGTTTGTCGCATTATCCGAAATGAGATAAAAATAACAATTCAGTCTATAGTAAACTATTGATGTTTTTTTAATGAATGCTTTAGTTGTATCAAAGTAGATTAAAAATGATCATTTAACAATTTATAGAAGTAATTCATGCGTCTCTGATCGCACTACATAATTATATGAACAATAATTTTCAATGAGAAATTGTCCAATAAGATTTTTTTCAAATAAAAATGTAAAACGCAATATGATATAGTTTTAGTTTTGCATAGAATAAATCTATAATAATATACGTTATGACTTGTTAGTCATCTATGATGATATTCGAATAAAAACAAATGTGTAATTGTAACGTAGCACAATGATTAGCAAATAAGAATGCTCTATGCTTATCATAATCTTTAATGTCCCCTATTGTATTGTCCTTTTCATCATACACGATGATCGATAGAAAAATGCGTAATAGTAAGTAGCAAAAAATTGAAATGAACGCATTCAACTTTCCCATCACAGTCTACTTTACTAATACCAATTACATTTTACAAAGTGCTGACTATGACACATAAACAAGTACTTTAAAAAAAAAGGATATTTGTAGATTTTATTTTCTATTCCGAGTAATAGTCAGGCGTATATATATTCATTTACATGTCATCTTTATCACGCAGACGGGCACTTAAAATAGAAACACTCATTGGAGTCAACTAATCCTTACCATCAACTGTGTTCTCGAATTCATGTGCAGATAAAAATAAATTCTTATTATCTATTGTATGCATTCTTATGAATTATTCATGCAGTGAAGTATCGGTTCTCACTAGATATGAACTAATATATATATAATTAATTCTTAATACATGTGCAAATGCGACTAAATTCTGGTGTAATATATTTCCGACATATAAACATTTATTGTGGCACGCGTACTATTTTTAATAATTTTTTTTTCGTAATTCTGCGTAAAGAAATCTTGAGTGAAATCAAAACCGATGTTATATTTTAGATACATGAGTGCACTTCAAATATTTTTCGATTGACTGAGTCTTTCTATAAAAGCTTTTCTTTTTTTCTACTGACAATATTGCTCAAATGAATCAATAAAATTGTATGCTATTCTTTTCTATAAACAAATATTCAATTTATACTAAAATTTTGCGTTCAATACACTAACATAATCACACAAAGAAAAATATCTATGTTCAACCAAAACTAATCATTTTTAATGTTTCATTCTAAATGCGCTTTATAAGCATGTAATTGTCTAAATGATTTGATATTTTTATGCTTTCTTACTGATTATATGATATTAAAACGTAATTTTCCCTTGTAAATCGAATCGAGTTTTTTTTTCTCATTATAATGAAAGAAATGAATATTTGGATTAGTGAATGATGAAGACGAAAGGTTAAGTGCAAAACAAAAACAAGGTAAGTATGATGTCTATTAAAAGACTGAGGTTTGGATGTGAATGAAGAAAAGATTCACATCGACATTCTTTCATCCATTACAAATAAATGCTGGTTCACACCACCGAAAAACAAGGAAAATTATCAATCTTTCCAATAACGTTTATTAGATCTTATTTTCACTCAGATTGATTCAATTGAATACAATATTTCATTGCAATTGTTTTTGTAATATATGTGTTTTGTTAATTATAATAGTTATTAATTTTATCTTTCAATGAACTTCATATTTACTCTGAGCTGTTTTCATGTTTTACTTTTGAGTGCTGAGCATTACCGCGCGTATTTTTTTTCTCTCCTTAAGTTTTGGTGTTTATCATTCTGTTCTTGAATATATTTCAATTCAATTCAATATTTTCTATAAGGAATAGAGATGTTTCCATACAGTAAAACTATAATTCTGTGTATATGAAGTACTTCATTTATATATAAAGCTTTTGAAACATGCAAAATTTCGTATCAGAACAAGCAATGATTTTCCAACGAAATTAAATATAAATCTTTTCTCTAAACAAATAATATTATTTGTTATTTAAAAGATTCATACATGTGAAATTCACTCAGCTTGTATTGTAATCAGGCAAATAGATCAGTCAGAATCCAAATTCGTATATCATAACTAAGTCATAAATAGGAAAGAAAAGTACAAGTGCGAATTATAGATCGGAAGACTGAATTCTGCTTTTGAAGTGGTGTAAGGTACTAAAAATATATATAAGCACTGAAAATTTTTATGTTACGTTAAACAAAAGTATTTCTAGGTTATACTCGAAGAGAAGAAAAAGTTTTCACAGATGAATGTTTTAGTCTTTTTAATAATTCAAAATTCAAACAATAAATGATATTTCCTATATTACAGAACATTAATGTCTAATATATTCAACAAAAGAATACAGGTTAAAATGGATATATAAAATTACTTAATGCAATATACATGAGTCATGTTTCAATTTCCAGTTCTTTTTTTCTTTATATTGAAGAAGGGATCTATTGATAGAATAAAAAATAAGTGACATACCTAGTAAATGATAGAAGATAATACACGATGAAAATAACGATTCAAAAAATGTATGAAAACGACAAAGCCATGTTTGTGAAAATGAATATGAAAGAAATCGATAAATTTCTGTTGGTGAATCAATCAAAACAAGACACAGTTCACCTTAACATAAAATAAATAATAAGAAAGAAAAAGAACATTTAAACGACAATATTCTTTCATACTTAATGCAAGACATAAAACGATTCTATCCGTTTGTAATAAACGAAAACGTTTCGAATAAATGACTTTTGCTAAACATAAATTTCCAATAATTGATATAAGCGAAACAAATGCAATAAGAAAAACAAATATAATTAATGAACGTGATCGCTCTTGTATACCGTAGTTTTGTTGAACTTTTTTATTAGATATATCAAATTCATTTGTGCTGTTCATAAGACGACTTAATTCAAGAACACATTCCGGCATAGTTTTAGGTAAGCGTAATGTCAAGTTATGTCTCGCTAATAATTGTCGTATATATGGTGGTGCTAATTGTTGATTATTTGAAAACGCTGTTCGATTTGAAACAATTGATAGAAGTTGTTCACACTGCATAATTAATATTGATGAATACGATGTAAATCGAAATGAGGAAACATTATTTGCTTTTAAATCATTTTCTATACGCATGATTTCTTCCAGTAGTACCGATGAGTGATGATTACTTTTAATAGGACAAGATCAAAAAGAATGAAAGAGATGTACTTAGGTTATATCTGAAATAGAAAAAAAGGACATGAAAAGAAGTATGTCAAATTTAATGATGATCTTTTAGTAAACTAATAAGTACGCCTATTTGCTTTGACGCTGATGCTTGAGCTAGCTTTTAATGGTAGTGTAACTGTAGTTGGGCGAAAATCTGCAAAGTAATTACTCATCATGCGAATAGTCTATGTGAAGTTGAATATTATTTAACCATCTGAGGCATCTTTTTTTAAGCACTGATTATGCCACTAAGTCTTACATATGCCTTGAAGGTTGGTTATGTTCCTGCAGTCTACATCTCTTTATTATCTTTATCGTTCATTGCATGCTCTTACAAGTGACAAGTAAAAGTGAAATGGAACAACTACTTTTTTATAAGATCTACACGAGAGTTATTCGGAAATTACATTCTTAATTTCTAAGACTTTGCTGGAAAATGTCGAAAAAAGAAATATGATTGGAAAATACTTTTGCGATTTATGTCATCTATTATTATTTCTTGTAAATCAGATGAACTTAATGTGTAGTATCTATAATTACAGTCATAGTGTCTTGTTGAATTTATTTTTTCAGAGAATTGCTATAGTTGCTGCTTCACATTAAGTTTACTTGATTTGACAAGACACAATGATAGATGAGATAATTCAAATAAGTATTTTACGACCATCTTGCTTTTTAACATTTTCTTTTCTCATGGTTTTGTTTTCAACGTTTTTTATCGATCCAGCGTTGATTTGTTTTTGTGTCAAAGTCTTCTTTATTATTCATGGCTTCAGTGCTGAAAATATCCCGTGACAATAATGAATTAAAAAAAAAAACAATTTAGAATTTATATAAATTATAATAATAGATCAAAAGAGTTTCCATTACTATTCGATGTTTTTTAAAGCTTTTATCTCTGTTTATATATAAAGTTTGATATGAACAATACAGAGCCTAAATAACAGACATGCAACATATAAAAAAGTATTCTTTTTCATAAACTTGATTGCCTCCCATTTTTAACTCTTTTGTTTTCACAGAAGAAGAAGTTGGTTTATGTCTTTAAAATAAGATGGTTAGAAAATATTTCTTATGAGGGTCATCTGGTCTGTTCTACATGTTTTCTATTAATGAACAAACAAGTTTCTTTCGTAAGTCGAAAAACATGTACGCATGAATTTTAATCAGAGACAGCTGTTTAGAAACTACCAAATAGGAAAAAGATATACTTTAATACCATTCCTTTCGGCTTCTTCTTGTTGGGAAATAATACAAAGTTTAGAAATAAAACTATGCAAATTTTTATTAAAGTAACAAAATTATTGACAAATCTTTAACTGAAAAAGGACAAATCTCAAAAAGCTGAACAATGGTCGGTCGAAATCAAGCGAGAAGTTGTC